>SSNS01000007.1:1358887-1385529 GCA_006937985.1 Aphyosemion australe | reverse complement strand
GGGGACTGATTAATAAATCTGAATGAAAGATGGTTGCTACTCCTCCTCCTCGCCCTGTACTACGAGCAATATGATGATTTAAATAATTAGAAGGAGTGGACTCATTTAAACTAACATAGTCCTCTTGCTGCAGCCAGGATTCTGTGAGACAAAACAGAGAAATCTGATTATCACAAATCAAATCATTAACTAATAAAGTCTTTGAAGAGATAGATCTAATGTTCAATAAACCACATTTAATTGTTCTAGTTTTCTGTTCAGTAGAGTTTGTTTTTATTTTTATGAGATTATCATGATTTGCTCTATTAAGCCTGATCTTTAATCTGTTTGATTCTGGCCGTGGGCAGGACACTGTCTGGATGGGGGAGTGGGTGGGTAACAGTACAGAAGCTGCAGAGGGGAGGGTTAAACTACGACTCTGCTTCCTGGTCTGGACCCTGGGTTGTCAGGGAGGACTAATAAAATTGGCCATATTCCTAGAAAGAAGAGCTGCACCATCCAAAGTGGGATGGATGCCGTCCAGTACCGCGGGAAGTAGGGGTGCTGGAGGGGCTGCAGCACCCCCTGCTGGTGACCTCAAATATTTATTTACCACTATGGCAAAAAAGCGGATTTTAGACTTTTTTGGGAAGCCTCGAGAAAACAAAAGGAGATGCAGCAACAGTAAGTTCTGGGGTATATTGTCATGTATCCGGTCCAAGATAGTGCATTGACAGTTTATTTGCAGTTTATTTTGTGCTTTTTATTGTATTTCAGAGACTTTTTAACACGAACAAACGTGTCCCTCATTCTCCTCCACCTCTTCGTGCACTCACCACCTCTAAACCCACGTTTACCATCATTTCCGTCCACGAATAAAACGCTTGTTGCATATCTTTATAGTCCTCCAGCCACGGGACCACACTGTTCATGTCACACTGTGAGAACTCCAGAAAGGTGCCACACTGAACGGCGCAACCTTTCACTGAGCCAGACTGCATGACGTCTCGCTCCAAGAGGACATGCTATATCACGAGCGCACCCCCCAAAAAGCATACGTTACAGATAAGCAATACAACGCTAAAAAGAGAAAAAAGCGCCACAGTAAACACTTTTTAGTGTCAGCTCATGACCCAGCTCATCTTCCTCAAAGAGGAAGAATTGATGCGCATTGGCCTCAGACTCCAGCTGCGCGTCTCCTTTTCCCGTCTTCCAGCTAAACAGCTGATCTGTCTGCTGGACATCCATCCTTCTCATCCTCCTTTATACATAAAAAAAACACTAAACTACAGAGAAGTAACTATCTATCTGCCACAGATCGCTCCAATATCTAAAGTTTTGCCGTCTGTCTCAGTGACAGCGCATCAGCGCACCTTTTGACACCTGCTGTCAGATCACGCAGCAGCCATCCTCTCTCCCTCAGCAACAAAACGCTACTGAACCCATTCATTATTTTAGTATAACTCCGGTTTTATTTGGGCTATTAACAAAAATAAAAACTGGTGTGTAGTTTATAATCCGCATTTTAAACATACCGTAAGTTGAAACCAAAGACTATATATAAGATTTGAAACGGAAACTCAGAGAGGCGGAGTCTTGCTGCTGCGGCGTCTCAAAGGTGTGTTTTCATTGGTCAACTGCAGACGGGAGTCGTAGGTTTTCGAGCAGTGCTGAAGAGTTGGAGTGTGTCTTCTTTCTAATAATGAGACTCGTATCAATGCATATACTACACGTAGGCTATGATTCACCTGGACATAACGAGTTGAGCGCAGCTGAGCTTTTTTTTTCAGCACCCCCTGCTGAAAATATGTTCCCGCGGCTATGATNNNACTCTGCTTCCTGGTCTGGACCCTGGGTTGTCAGGGAGGACTAATAAAATTGGCCATATTCCTAGAAAGAAGAGCTGCACCATCCAAAGTGGGATGGATGCCGTCTCTTCGGATCAGACCAGGTTTTCCCCAAAAAGTTTTCCAATTATCAATGTAGCCCACGTTGTTTTCGGGACACCACCTAGACAACCAGCGGTTGAAGGACAGCATGCGGCTAAACATGTCGTCACTGGTCCGGTCAGGCAGGGGGCCAGAGAAAATTACGGAGTCCGACATTGTTTTGGCAAACTTACACACCGAAGCAACATTAATTTTAGTGACCTCCGATTGGCGTAACCGGGTGTCATTACCGCCAGCGTGAATAACAATCTTACTGTATTTACGCTTATCCTTAGCCAGCAGTTTCAGGTAGGATTTAATGTCGCCCGCTCTGGCCCCTGGCAAACATTTGACTATGGTTGCTGGAGTCTCTAATGCCACGTTTCTGACTATGGAGCTACCTATAACCAGAGTCGGCTTCTCAGTGGGTGCGTCACCGAGTGGGGAAAATCTGTTTGAAACGTGGACGGGTTGGTGGTGTCCCACGGGCTGGGTTCTATGCTTCTTACGTACAGTCACCCAGCCGGCCTGAGGTCCCGGCTGCTCGGGTTCTACTGGAGGACCGCTACGGGGTGGTTCTGATCTAGTTAGCCCCGCGCTAGCTAAGTAGCTACGGCTATCTACAGGTTTTTCAACAGCGCGGAGCCGGGCCTCCAATTCCGACACCCTCGCCTCCAAAGCTACAAAAATGCTACATTTATTACACGTACCATTATCACTAAAGGAGGCAGAGGAGTAACTAAACATCTGACACACAGAGCAAGAGATAGGAGACGGAGAGGGAGAGACAGAAGTAGCCATAGCCGCGCCGAGGCTAAGCTAACTAGGCAAACAACCTTTCACACCAAATAAAACTGCGTGCGAACTCAAAGGGTTCCCTAAACGCTAGGTGCAACAGGAAATGTGTGTTTTCGCGTGCTTATGTACTACAAGAACTCAAAAATGTCTCAGTACAGAGAAATCAAACCAATTTTAGCAAGCCACAAACACCGAACAGCTACACTGAGTGCAAACACTGAAACAGGAAGTGACGTAATGCCTTACCGCAGGTTCAGCCAATCAGTCAAATCTTTGCTTCCCTGAGCTGCCCTGCACCACTGTTTGATTTCATTTAAATAAAATGTTTTTTCTGAACATAACTTCCTTTCTTTCTTATATGAGAAATGGAAAGAATCATTTGTTCGCAGCCAGAGGCAGCATGATCTATTTTCGCTTATTTTTCAAAATAATAATAAATATTCAATAAAACCGTTAAATATCCATTCTTTTTTCATTAATATTTATCCCACACAAGCTGACCAGAGTTCCCCAGTAACATATAAACAACACAATTAAACGATTTCACTTTAATTAACATTCCTGCTGCCGCCCGAGCGCACATTGTGCTCCGTGTGAACTGGTCATCTGTGCGCAAATGTCACGTGAGGAGCGCTGAAGAGAAGCGCTGACAGAGGGATTCAGAGGTCTGTCTGGACATCCTGTCAAGTTCTGGAATTAAAAACACAAGAACTTTCTGTCTTATTTGTGTCTGACGCGCTCCGCTGCTGCGCTCCATCACCCGTGCTTCTGCGACTTTTCCTCACTGGCGCAGCAGCGAGCGCAGCACACTCTGCTATGTTTCACAGATCTCTTTGATCTGCTTAAATCGTGAAAAATGAAGCCAGGCAGCAGTTTTTCTGGAGGATTGAGAGGAGATGCAGCAAAAATACAGACAGGACAGGAAAACGGTTGCATAAAAAAATAAAACAAAGTGCTTGAAAAGGAAAATGCAGGTAGATTTATCCCACTACACGTTTGTAACTTTATAAAGCAATAACTTATAAGCATGTAATATTTATTTATTTGATACAATTCAAATCACCTTCAAAACTCAGTCCCACACCCAGGGACGTTTCTAGGCGTTTTGGGGGCCAATTCAAAGTAGGGGGGGGGGGTCGCGAAAAAATCTTTGTACCCTAGGGGGGGCTTCACCAAAAGTAATTGAGAACCACTGCATTAATCTATCCATCCATCTATTCATTCATCCATCCATCCATCCATCATTCCATCCATCCATCATCCATTTATCATCCTTCCAATACTCTATCCATCCATCTATTCATTCATCCATCCAGCCATCAATTCATCCATCCATTAATCTATCCATCCATCCATCCATCCATCCATCCATCCATCCATCCATCCATCCATCCATCCATCCATCCATCCATCCATCCATCCATCCATCCATCCATCCATGCATCCATCCATCCATCCATCCATCCATCACCTTAGATATACTTAAACATGAAAATGAATAAAGAACCTCTGGGCCTGTTGCTGCGGCCCTGTGAGTGATGGTGATTGTTATTAAATGTCTAATTTGGATAAAAGACAGTGTTTTTTTTAATATAAAAGCAAAATAAGATGTGGTGACTTGTCTTTGCCCCATGCCATGAAAACTCATCTTCTTTTTTATTTATTTATTTTTGCATGATATTAAATTCACAAACCTTTCATGTTGGGTTTTCACGCCTCTTTTACTGTTTTTGCAACAACAATGACTAATATGTGAACTTTCCCTTTACGTCTGTTGACAGAAACTCATAATAGCAATAAACAGGTTTCCTATCATTTGTTTTGCCCTCCATGAGCGTGAGTCATTTTATTAATACCTTCATAAAAACTACAGGGTTCTGTCAAACCCGCGTGTCTGAGAATTAAATGAGATGCTGTTTTTTCATTTTGCTTCAAAATAAAACATGTTTTCCTTTAAAGAATTGCTCCAAGTTCAATTATCTTATCGAATTCCATTAAACATTATTCCGTCGCGCGTCACATTGTTGTGTGGAGTGGTATATGAAATGCCCCTCCATCGCTGCAGCTGATGTACTTGTTATTGGACCACCGTGCAGCTCCTGCAGCCTAATGCTATTGCATATGCTGTTATATTTCAAGTCTGAGAGCGACTATTTGCTAAGATGACTTAGCAGCCATTACTTTCATGTTTCATGTGTAGGAAGGAAATGATCTGCTCCAGAAACTGATGGCCAGCGTGATATTTCAAAAGGTTACGCCGCATCTTGCTCAGCGATTGTTTTCCATAGATTTATATTTGCTTAAAGGGGCGGGGGGGGTTGTGGCTGTCAGCGATAACAAATGCACTGACAAATAACCGGGCAGTGTGCCATTTGGAATTCATTTAGCGAGACAAGGTAGAGATAAAGGCACCACCCTGACTGTCTGCAAGCGACACTTCGTAAATCAGAGAACAGCTTGGATGAATTACACAGTTGGGGAAGTCTCTCCAGTGAAGGACATCAGCAGTGTATCTATTTACAAGCTCCTGGTCCACAGCACAGGTCAGCCCACTCACTTTCTCTTTCTTTCCTTTAAATATGGTAACAATTCACAGGAGTAATGAAAAACACCGCAGCAGCGCAAAGTCTGATTCTGTAAAACTGAAAAAAGCAGTTTATTCTGTAACTGATCACTCTTAGATTAGATTCTAAATATATCTATAAAGTTAGACAAGAAATAAATTAGAGAAAGGTTTATTTTAAGTGTTGATGGATATCTGGGCAGAAAAATCCACACTGCAAACACTGATTTCTACGAAAGTAAAAAAAAGTCTCATTTTTAGACATTTTCTTATTTTTAGTCTGAAAAGAAAAAGAAGTCTCTGCTAGAAAAATGGCATTACTAAAAATAAAGTAAATATTCTTGAATGTGATAAAAATATTCTTGTTTTGAGTAAAAACAAAAAATCTGCTAGCAAAAGAATCTAAATTTTGATTTATTTGCTAGTTTTTAGAATTATAGCCAAGCAAATGTTGCTGACCCCACTGGCAGATTTTTATTTTACTCAAAACAAGAAAATTGGGATCATATTAAAGAATGTTTACATTATTTTAAGTAATGCTATTTTTCTAGAGAAGATTTTTTTTTCTTGATTGATAAAATGTCTAAAAATGAGACTTTTTCCACTTCTGTAGAAATCAGTTTTTGCAGTGCATTCAAGGAGTCCAAATTCATTACCTGTAACCCCAGCTTTCCACAGGACGTGAAGGTGGCACGCAACATAATAGCGGCGTTTTACCTGCAAGGTCCCTTCCAACCAGTAGCGATTCTGACGGGAAATGGGAGCAAAAGCGTTCCACACAGCTAATCTCGCGAGGTCACAAAATTACGGGAGAATTGCAACACCACGCATGATTTTAGAAGTCCACACAATGACAAGCAAGGAGAAAGATGGCTGCATGTAGCCAAAAGGGTCTGTGGTTTATTTTCTGTTGTGTTTACATCGGCTACGGGGGTTTCACAGGAAATGACGTACTGCACCTGACTTTTATTTTGGAAGTTTCCGGATGCGTTACACTGCCTTTGTGTTTGACTTCCTGTCTGTTCCGATCTCAACTGTGGAGTTTGACGTGTTTTAGAAGCATAGCGCGTAAAAAATAGACTCGAGACATAATGATAGCGTCCCGTCGCTTCTGGGATGCGTCCAGAACGTTGAACATAGCTGCCGGTGGAAAGGAACCTGTCGACTATAACGGCGGCTAATTGCAGCGTAGTACGTTTCGCAGCCGTTTTCACATCCTGTGGAAATCTGTGGTAATGACAAAAGTGTTTATGAGCAAACAGAATGCAGACTCTATTTTTCATTAAGGTAAATAAAAACTAAACTCCTCATTGTGACACAGCCGAGTTGTTCTAAAAGTAAAGATTTGTTTAAACAAAGAACTCCATATCTGCAGCTACTGGGTTCAAACTGAAATCCACAGTGGACCAATCAGAAGGTCATTGTGCACAGATACAATGAAAGCTGATCTGATCACTGAGCATTCTGACTGAAACAGCCCTCCAGATATCTGGCAAAGCCCGTGTCTGTGCGCTTGAGCCAACATGAATCCAGGCAAGTTTCCTGTTTGAATGATGTGAACGCCGGTGGAGCGTGAAGAAAACGATAGTCAACTTTATGGCCTGAAACAGAGACATCATTTGATTTTAACTCGGAGAGCTCGGGGGAACAATGTCAATATGTTAAAGAGAAATAACTTACTTTAATCTTTATGGCCATCATCTCAACATCACTGGCTCACGTAATCAGCATCCTGTATGGTTTATTCAGCAGATGCTTTCTCTCCTCACTCCCTCCTGACTTGCAGCACAGCTAGCTTAATTGCAGTTTTGTTGAATGTTTTGACTAAACTTTTAGAAGAAAAGTTCAGATTTGTGCATTTGCAATTAACATTTAGATGTGTGACTGTAACGGTGGCATGATAACCCAGAAAAGCGCTACGCCCTCTGTTGTCCCGGCGGGGAATTGCGTTGCAACTCCCCCCAGGTGATGGAGAAGTCTGAAGGCAAAACGTCTCCATCAATGCGTGTGCGTCTCTCCCTCGGGGAGCTGATGGAGAAGCATAAATTAGACTTAACAGCATAATTGAAACACCACAGCCTACATGAGTAGGAGGAACAGGAGATCCACTTCATGGAGCTGCAGCTAGAATAACCAGCAGCAGCTGTGTGATGCCATCCTAATTCCTTTGGTCCTCAGAAAAACTCTAGCTGAGGCTGACCAGATGACATTTAAGTTGTTTTTTGTCTTCCAATTATGCTGTCTATCATAAAACACGTTTAAATTCTCACAGCTACAGAGCAGCGATAGAGAGAATACAGGAAGACACGACTGGTTTAAGTTGCTCCTCACAATGTGTCTATAGGCATGCAGAGCCCATTATTTAAAGCCATATTATGCAACTTTTTCATATTTTTAACTCATGTTCTTGAGCTAGTTTGTGCTAAATTGACCCTAGGGTTAATGAAATGTCACTCAGACCCTCTGTGGCCAGAATACCGCACTTGCAACTCCAGAGTGGCGGGCTACCACCTGTTGGGGCTGACATGCGTAGTGCTGCAGTCTGCTTCCAGCATGTTTCCTGCATGTTTTAGATCATGAACACAGCTGATGTGTTTGATTTAGTGATGAACCGCTCCTGTAGACACTAATGAAGGCTGAGGAGACATTTCAGCAGTTAGATTAAGGTGTTAAAAAGACCAACGCACAGCGAGGAGATAAGTTTCACTTTTGGTGTCACTAACGAACACTAGGGGATGCGAAAAGCAAGCCAAATCTGCCAAGTGTTCCTTTAACATTGCAAGAAAATGATTAAATAGGCTAGCTTATGCAAAAACTGCAGTGAACCTTGTAATGTAGGATATATGGTTTATTTTAATTGTCTTAATTAATTAATTAATTAATTGTCGTTTTAGCTCATCTTTCTGTTTCGTTGTTATGACTGTAAAGGCTAGTTTAGATTGGCACAGAAGTGCATTTTACATGTTTGATGCACAACTATTAGCTTCTAACATATTTATTAGTTGGACATGAAATGTTTCATTTTCTCAATAGAAATCCTGATTTATTTCTAAATAACGTTAAAAATATTCAAGACAGAAAGTGTTTGGTATAAAATGCCAACGTGCATTTATTCTGTCAGCTATAAAAGTTTATAAAACATTAAACAGCATTTTCCTGAATTATTTTATGTTTCTGGCAAGAAGCATCTTGCTAAAAACAGGCCACTGCATCAAGAAATAGCATTGACGTGTCGGGTGTGTTTGGTCAGTGGGAATGATTGCAGGTAGGTGGTGAATGTCAACATAATATCCACATAAATATAAAGACTCAAGGTCAAAGCATCAACCCGAAGCTCCACATCGCCTCAATAGCTTACCCTCCTCCTACAACACGTCCCACAAAAGGAAAATATGAGTCCTCCAACACAAACAGCTTCTTCCGTTCCTTCATGGTCCACTTCTGTCACCTCTTTTCATTTTTTAGATACTTTCCTCGATACACAGACCTCCAAGAGTCACAGCTAAGAACTTGTTTTATATCTCTGAAACAAGAAATAAATAATGGAGGAAAATGTTTTATTTGATTTCTAATTAACATCGTCTGTAAAATCAGTAATTATTTATTATAGTTGGACAAATTTGATGTTAATCCATGAAAACATCTGATTTAAAATAAACCAAACACGTTTGAATAAAAGGTTCATTTTGCAGATCTGTGTTTATTGTAAATAAATGACAACTAATTGCATAATGCATGGATTTTCCTCCACATCAAAGAGGAGTCCTGCAGGGACTCAGGTGGGTGTTTTGGGGTGGGGGGTGGGGGTTGTGTGAATAGAAAATGACAGAAAACAAATTTGACATTAAACAGAATCAGTGTTTAAAAAGCGGTGTGTAACGGGATCTTTATGTGTGCAAAGACTAATGCAGCTCTCTATAACGAGGCATTTGAAGTTTAAATCTGAATCAGAAAACAAGCTCACTGAATTCAAAAGAAAATAGCTTAAAATATTAACACAAATTGAAATCTTGTTTAAAAAATGTGTCATTTGTTGAGGGGTTAGGGTTTGGGGGTTAGGGTTATGTAGAATTTTTGGTGTGTATTGGTTGTTTTTATTTCATGATGAGTAATGTGTTAATTAAACATCTTTAGACACTTTCATTACTAACCAGGGTAATAAAAATAATATTCTGAGTTAGTCTTTCTAAACTTGAATAGAAAACCATTTAATCCTTCTGATCCCAAAGTTTTAGTTAATGGTTCATGACGTAAATTTGAGCAGTGGGTTCAGTCGTAGTCGTTTAATTTCTGTGACTACTTTTCTCCTGCTGACATTTAATAAGCATTTTAAGATGTTTTTAACCATTTAAACAGCAAAACCACACAAAACGTTGACAACATGCAATTACAGCAATGATGAAAATGACTCAATGTATTATTATTACGGTGATGAAAATGACGACTATAACAGTGCTGCGTTGAAAACGTCAAAGGGCTTGAAATAACCAAGAAGAATTATCTTTAAAGTACACTTTTGAATCATTTCTGACAAAATTCTGTCAAAAGCAATTATCTGATCAAATAAAAACTTGATAACTTATCTCAGAAGGGAATTTCAGTTTTCAGATCATTATAGGAAGAACTCCACGTCACAATTTCGCCCATTAAACCTCCTTCACACTGTGTGATTGTTGTTTCTAGTTTGCAAAATGTCAATTATACAGAAATGAAAGATGCATTTCTAAAAAGAAGACTTTAGGATTCAAAAGAATCAGAAAATTCCAGACTTTGGACTCTTTGGCAGTGGTGCCCCAAAGGGGGAAAGGCCACCCCTGGAAAATTGTTCTCAGTGGAATTTTCTGGGGAGCTCTTTGGCACATCAGATATACTCTCTTTTTTAAACTCCATTTTTTTCCAAGCATTTTAATTTTTGTTTTTACTAAAATGGCCGAATGCAATGTCAAACATTCAAATAAAACAGTTCTAGTTCTCAGCTATTTTACAGATTGCCTCTTGGTTTTTGTGTGAACCGTTTTGGTGCTGATGCATGGCAGCCATGCTCCAGTAAAAACCACAACCAGCCGCCCCAGAGTTAGCAGAAATGACCACAGCTTTAAAACTACTGACAGGTGAATAAGACAGACGCTGTTGTTACAGCAGCACCTGTCAGCAGTGGTTTAAATTAGGCAGCCACTCAATTCACAAGAAAAGTGGGGAAGCATAATGATCTGACTGACTTTGACAAGAGACAAATTTGGTAGATAGCTGTTTCAGAATAACTCAGGACTATGAAGTCTTCTGCTTGTGTTGCACAGACGCGTTACCTAAGAAGCCCAAGGAAATATGGAAGTGTGAGAAGAGATCAAAATGACTGTCAGAGTGCAAAGAAATCACTGATGGTGGTCATGGGTGCCCCCAAAGGGTGGCCAGAGGGGGCCCAGAGCCAGACTTGGGAAGACTCCCCTATTTAATAAGTCATATTCATGTTCACACCAACCACACATCCATCTTCTTTAATCAAGACATAAAAGTCATTTATGATTACTGAGCAAATATATCATAATTTAAATAAATGACACCGAGGCTCGCCATTTAAAAGATATATTAAAATATCAATAGTCTTTGTAATCTGTGTTGGTCTTTCAAAAGAATAAAATAAGGAAAAAGAAAAGCTTGTCTTTTCTGACAAAACAATGCACATAAAGGGAGATCTTCACATGGTTTTATAATTAATACAACTGTCAATTAATACTCTAAACAATATATAATTGATAGCAAAAATTATTTTTACTTTATTTTTTACTTTTATTTTTATTTCAGGTCATTTTTTTAACCGTAGCATAACACAGCGTTTGTTGCAATCACGTAACAGAGTATGGTTTTGAACTAACAACCCCCAGCCGGCTGAGAAGGAAATCTGCTTAATGTAACCTTTCTTCCAACGTGATTGAGACATTAGGCTCCTTTATGATTATTTCACTGTAAACGTTTTACTTTTTGTACCCTTTTTGCCCCTTTTGATGTGTTTTTTTTTTTCCAATTATAAAAATTTTCTAATAAATGTGAGATCTTCAAAACAGATGAATTTGTTCATCACTGAGCTGCAAAAGTGAGAAAAAAGGTTAACTTCAAAGGGAATCAATAAAACAATAAGAAGGAACATTATTTAACTTTGAATTTAGAAAAAGTTTTTGGTAAATTTGTAAAAAAAAAAAATTATCTATCACTTTGTAGTCCTAAAAATAATACCAGTTATTTTTTATTTGATTGTTATGAAGTTGAATTTAAATTGCACAATGCAACTGATGTTCATTAGAGAAAATAATTAAGTTCAATGAGACTTTTCATGAGATTTTTTTTTCTGCAATCACAAAAATAAAGTTTAACCTGCAAAACTGGAAGAAAATACACCCTAAATATGTTGTAAACAGTGTGTGATAGAAAAAACGAGGACAAAAGTGTTGCCCAGAGCTTCTGAACGTGCCCAAATCTCTTAGGATCAGGTCAGTCAAGAAGTCCCGTTCACAACAAGGTTACCCTGAGTATTTTATGTAGGTGGGCTTTATTTCCTCCGCTGAGTGGCAGCTACAGCACAATGCTTCGTTGAGCTCAGAGCACATTACTGTGGGACCAGGCATGTGGCCTTGATTTAGGTGAATGAGCACATCCAATTTATATTCAAGCAATCAGCAATCGCTCCCAGAGACATACGCACTCACAGTTGCACCGACTGTCTATGTTGCCAGCAGAAGTCATGTTTGCTGTTCAGACATGTGAGAATAATAAAACAGGGAGAAGAAAAATGCAGAGACAGAGATCCCTGCAGACACAAGGGAGCTCCGCTCCTACACCCGGCTGTGCACTTCACACCAGCAGTCAGAGATGCACTGATCCTGGAAGCAACTGCAGGCTGCACCACTCTGTCAGAGAGGTCTGGAAGTGACAGGCCCCCAGACACCAGACCTCCAGGCCCCACTAGCCCCCCGAGCACCTGCAGTGCCGACCAGGTGCTGAGTGTTCCAGTGAAGGACTTCAAAGGAGCAGGTAGGAGGCAGTAACAAGAAAGGTGAGGTGCATGGGGGGTAACAAAAGGACAGGCCGCAGAGCTGAAGGCAGGAACAAATAAAAAACCTGCAGGGTTGTAGAGTCAAAGTTTTTTTTGATTAACCACCAAGTGCTTCCTTTCACATTTCACATCACCGTAATCATTTTCTACACATTATGCACAAAATTAGAGATGCTCTGATTGAACATCGAGTTTTCAGCTCGATCTCTCTAATATGAATCCAACTCCGCGCCAAATACATTTACAAATACGTGCACCGCAACATCAAAGCCACACACCCTGTTGTCAGGGTAAGTTTGGGATTTCTGACACATGTTGGTTCATTTGTACGCCTCAACTGATGCGTGTCTACAGAGAAGCTGCCTGAGAGCCGCAGTCGCTTCAAGAAATTCACAGAAAACCTTCCAAATCAATAACTCCCAGGCAAGATGTTCAAACACAAACAATGCCTCTTTCCAAGTGCAGCTGCAGCGTCCTGTAAAATAATTTAAACTGCCGTCTTCAGAGCCAGACCAACAACACGTACGGCTGGATAACTTTATCTCAGAACCACAAGCTCTTTAACGACCGTTTATGCGGTGGCAGCAGGTAACGTGGTACCGGCGCCAGGGGAAGCCATGCTAGCAGAAAGTGTGGTGGACACCAAGATTAACCCTTTATAGGGCCAGCGTCTATATTTAGACTCTTCCACTCACATCATAAATTATGTCAGTGTGGCTTTTTACAGACTCTTAGAATCACCCAACCAATCATCAGAGATCAAGCTAGTCACAGTTCGCGCCATGGCGCTGTTTGACCAATCAGCACAGGTCTGTGACGCGCCAAATATCGTGTGTCTGCAGGACCGGAAAACTGCCTTCCTGTAGCTCGGTCTCCTCTTGTGTTTACAGTCGGATCTCTAAATCTAATGATAGAAGTTTTATGAAACTCTCACATGACATAGTTGACTATTTAATTGCCATATTTGATCATAAATATAGATTTTATTGATCCAAAGTGTGAAATGTGAATTACAGTTTTATTATTTATTTATTTAATTACAGGTGTAGTTTACATTTCCTTGACAGAAGTTGAACATTATTGCATCAGAAGAAAAATAATATATTTTAGTCGACTAAAATAAAACTAATATTAAAACAAATTGGACGACTAAATCTTGACCAAATTTTAATTTAATTTTAGTCAAAAGGCTAAAATTAAATTAAAATTTCTCTAACACTGGTTAGCGGTGCTAAACAAAGATAAGTGTTAAACTCTGTGAAACTGGTGTAATTATAGCAAGAAGGTGTCATATTTGATCATACACCTGAACAAGTAATAAGAGATCATCTTTTTTTTAGTTCTAATCTTCATAATGATGGAATGAACATTATAATATTGCATAAATTGTGAAGTTCTCTGCTAATATTTCTTTGGAAAATGGACAATTTTGTTATTGTGTACAGGGCAAGTGACCATATTTGATCATGTCACTTTTTGTGATTTTCTGCATGAAAATCAATATTTTTTTAAATAAAACTTTTGTTTTAGACCAAAACAACAAACTTTATTGTCATTATTCCAATGCCCTATAAAGGTTGAATGTTTTAAGTGCTGTACATGTTTCCTGTAATCAGACTGAATAAGAATTTGTCCTACAAAAGAGTTTAGTGGATATTTTGTTGTGTTTTGTAGCTTTTTCTGTTGGTCTTGGTCATGTTTCTGTTCTCTAGGATATTTGTTATTAGTTTTCTTTAATGTTTTATTAGTTTCTCATTTATCAGCTCATTGTTGTGCCCCCCTTGCCCTCCCTTGTTCTTCCAAAAGGTGTTTTTTTTATTAGCATGTGTTACCTTGCTACTCTTCTCTCAGCTGTTCCTCATCTGTAATCAGCCAGCTGCTCCTTGTTCCACTAATCACCCACCAAACATATTTAACCACTTGGCTCCAGCTGATCCTGCTGCTCAGCTGCTAGATTTTTAGGGTGTTTGCTCTTATAAGTATCTGTTAAAGTGCACCTCTTCCTCCTTGTCTGCATTTGGTCCATCAGTTAGGAAATCTTGACCTCCCCATTTCTAGAAAATGGAGTGAAAAAATGTAAAGCTATATTTAATGTTCATCATTTCAAATAACCAAAAAGGTATTTTCAAAAGTTATTTTAAAAAATTTCAAGTTGAACTAAACCTTTTTTTTTTCTTTTGGTAAAACTAAATAAAACATGAGATGAAGCTTTTTTTATTTAGGACACAAAAAAGCAGGCAGCTGCATTTGCAACTTCAGTTTATGAGATGATGGGGTCCTGAATTTTCCCTTGATCGCATTCATGCATGCATTCATTCATTCATTCATTCATTCCTGTTTAACCAATCAGAATCTTGTATATAAGTCACTGAACCAAAGGATCTCCAGGTGAACCATTAGGGGTTGCATCCCAGAAGTGAATCTTTATTTAGCCATTAATCATGACTTCTAAAAGAAAGAAGCACGTCTCGAGTCTGGGCTTTTTTAGTGAAATAATCCTTCCTGCTTGGGAAGTGACTCTGAACTTTGGTTCAAGTGGCTCCCTCCCTTAATCCTTTCTGTGTGGCGTTTATGTGTTCTACTTGTCCTAAAATCAGCACAACAGGCTAACGGTAATGTTGTATGTCTGGTGAGTTGTCGTACTGGTTAGGGTTTTTTAAACATTCTTGTAAGAGTTCCATCAGAGGAATGTGCAGATGTCGTCACAAATTAGTGTGAACGATGATAAAAAGATTTTGACAAATGAAGCATGTTCAATAACACCTTGAGCACATGAGTGGAGGATTGAAGATAAATGAATTTCATTGAATACCTGCACACACACGACACCAAAGAAACCGCTGCTGTAATTTTGTCTGAACGTAAAGGAAATGATTGCAGCAGCCCCCCCAACCACCAAAAATAATCTTCAGTCATTTTTTTAAACGTTTGGGCTCCTGCTTTCCTACGATTCATCACTTAAACAGTTTAATCTGGAAGAAAACAGAAGTCCTGGAACAGAAAAATTCATTTTTCACTCCCGCACATATCATTCCTGCATGATTTATGTTTGCTAAAGAGCACCATGTCCGCATTTTTCTGACAGCGCTGACAGGTGATCCCATTACGGTCGTCTCCTCAACGTGTGAGCAAAGCAATTCACTCAAACATCCAGAATGTTGTGTTTCCTCCTCTTGTGCAACAACAGCCACTAAAATCTACAACTCCTTCCATAAACTAGAAGTGTAACACAATTTCTGCAGAAACATGACATCATTGGTGGTTTCTGTGTTGTTGCATTGCTGGAGTGTATTTTAGATCCTCCATGGCTTATTGTAATGCATCTGATCCCTGTATCTACAGAGGGAAAAACATCCTGTTAATAAGGTCAGCACATCTCCATCTGGTCCACATCTGCTGTTACCATGTGAACCAACCATCTGACATGGAGAGCCAGACGTTTCGTTTTTCCAGCTTACATGACAGCTCTGACATGGTTTTTCACTACCTTTTCTATGGATGGCATTTTCCAGAAGATTCTGAATCAGCCAACAACCGACAGCGGTTTCTGTCATGTCTGCACATAACAAGCTGTGTTTGTAAAAACACAGGTGCACGTGTGTGTGGACAAGACCCTCTGTGCCCTCACACACCTGCCATGGTAATATTAAATGCTGACAGCTTATAGACCCTCATGGAAAGGTCAGAGGTGAGGCTGTGAAAAGTCTGGGTGTACAATTTTCATTCCTTACTTTGTAAAAGTAAGCAAAAGGTTCTTCCTTCTTTTTAGGCCCATTGAATACTTTGGATTTTACTCATTTAGCTAGATCCTAACCCTTTTTATAAGTATTTGGAATGAAGAGGAGTAAACTAAGAAAAGATTGATATTTATTGATCATGACTGCTGGGTTATCATTGGAAATGAATGGGGTAGGACTCATTTCAGCCTCTTGTATTTAAGATATCGTTCTTTCAATCACAAGGTCTTGGGAAAGATTTTTTACATCCAGCTAAACTCATTTTTAGATAAACTCTGCCTTGCAGAACTGATTCAGTTGAGGTTTAAAGCTCATCGTTGCAAAGTTAGCTTTCAGAGTTTTTAATAAAGTTTTGCTTTTCGGCTAACAAGCTCTTGCTAGCAGAAGCATTTGACACCTTTTAGACTGTGGCATCCTATGGCTGGAGCAGTGAGTGGGCACCACAGGCTCAGGTTCAGGTCCTAGCTTTCTGACAGAAACCTTTCGTGTCCATTTTAGTAGTTCTAGCTTCAACCACAATGCTTTGCTCTGTGGTAGTTCCACAGGGCTCCAATCTCAGAACCCTACTGTTCTCCCTAAACCAGTTGCCAGGGGCACCAATTTCCCATCCTTAAGCTGAAGAGTCAGGATAACGTTCAAAGACACAAAAACACTGGTGTGCTCTAAGTTTAGCCTGTTTTTTGAATGTCAGGAGTTGGATGGCTCTTAATTTTCTTAACTCATGAAAAAAAGATAATTTCGGACCAACAGCCATGGTAAAAAAATAGCATTGACCTTGGCCTTGACATCCTCCCTGGCAAGAGAAAATGTGAGCACATCATTCCAAATATTGCCTCGCTTCACAGGCTGCCAGCTCATTTTAAGACTATTTTCAGCTTTTTTTGTGTCTCTTAACTGTTCAGCACATTTTTTTCTCTCTCTGACCTGCTGCAACCTTTTACACCTACTCACTTGCTGAGGTCAGAAGACCAGATGCCTTATAAAAGTTCCCAAGGTGTGCTGTAAAGGTGTAACAGCTTTGCCCCCCACCAACGTTCATCACTCACTCGGTCCATCACTTGTGAACAAGACGCCACACTCCTTCGCTTGAGGGATCATTCCACCTTCTCCTGGATGAGAACCATGGTCTCAGACTTGGAGGAGCTGACCTTCCTCCTTTCTTCTTCTCACATGTGTGCAAATTGCAGGAGTGTGCATACAGAATGTCATCATATGAAGATGCTACCAGGACCGCATTATCTACTAAAAGCAAACATGACGATTTCCATCTTCTAGGGAAGCTTGGAGTGGAACCACTGCTCCTCTGGATAGAAAGTAGTCCGTTGAGGGGGTTTGCATTATCTAAGAAGCCTCTTGATCGCCTCCTTCTGGAGGGCAGGTCTAAAACTCACTGAAGAGAATATTGGGATTATAGTTACTGCTCTTAATGTGTAGATTTTACCATTAATCTCTGGAAATGTCAATCAAAATGTTGTTGAAAATGAATGAAATGATGTCCAATAATTGAAAAATATTGGTGGCTTTGTCACTAATAACCATAAATATCATGTCTAAAATACATAGGGCACGAGTTTATGTCTCTGTGGGACGCCATGTTTCCTTGAGCCTTCTCAGGGTCCTGCGCCTGCTGATGACATCACACTAGATGACTGGCTGGACGTACGACTTACGGAAGTTACGTTACGTTCAAAAACATTTAACTCATTCCCTGCCATTGACGACTATAGTCGTCTTTTCATATCCAACCGCTGGCTGCCAAAGACGACTTTACTCGTCATTTCGCTTTTTTTATGGGGCGGGCGTCGGAGCGAGCCCCCACACCGTGAGAACAAACATCACGTGTCTAAAGCGGATCTTCATCCATGTATGTCACACATCATGTGATCAGGAAGCGGAAAATCAATAGATTACGAGTTTGTTTTGGGCCGCTGCTGTGAAAAAAATGACGCGCCGAACCGGAAATGCGTCTGGAGCGGCGTTTGGGCACCAGATTGTGAACGAACGGATAACGCTAGAAATACGGCGATTCTTCCTGATGTAAGAAGTGAGTCTACTCTTTCTTTTGGTAGTTTTGGCGTTTACATGATCATAGAGCACAATGTTCTGTGACTCTTCAAAAAACAGGAAAAACGCTCAAAAACGCTGGCAGCCAGGGACTTTCTGATCAGAAAACAGCTGGCAGTGAATGAGTTAAGCGGTAAAACCCATGAGTTTAACTCATTCACTGCCATTGACAACTTTAGTCGTCAATTGCATTTTTTTACGGGGTGGGCGTCGGAACGAGCCCCCGCACCGTGAGAACAAACATCATGTGTCTAAAGTGGATCTTCATCTGAGTATGTCACACATCACGTGATCAGGAAGCGAGTTAATGAGTTAATAACAAAACTGCTAAACACTTTCCAAAACCTATTTGAAAGGACAGAATTGAAAAAGAGATGCAATATATTTTGGCTGAGTGGTATGGCCGTAGTGTGACGTCATCAGCAGGTGCAGGACCCCGAGCAGATCTGGAACCTACCCCGCCAGAAAACTAGCATCAGCATTGCATTCTCTCGATGGAATTAACTGAAGGACTATCAAAGTCTGAGGAGTCACGTCGAGGTCGCAGCTTTCTGCTCGACACGTAACATTTACTGTAAACTAGCGACAGTCACGGCGATATGGTGTAAAACTACCCTGAAATGTATGTACTGCCCCCTATCGCCAGGAAACTACACACTGTCACTTTAAACCGGAAAGACTAAAACTATTCGTCTTAGATGTGATTTACTCATTTGTAAAATATGAATATAAAACCAAACAGCATCTTTATGAATCTTTTTGTTTTCAGAGAAAATCCTGGACCACAGACCTTTTCTTGGGTGACATTTCTAACACATACAAATGTCAGCTTTGTGCTTAGAGGGCCAGGAGGGCATTACCTAAGTTTGAGCCTTACGAAAATTTCCCCCTTCCTCATTTTAACTTGAACATCACAATTTCACTCTGTGGCGAGCTTGTCTAAAGCATCCTGCTTTCACCTCAGAGAGCCGAGTTCAACTCTTGCAGGAAATTATTCCTGTCCTCTTCTTCTACTTGGATATTACTGTTACGGTGAATCCTGTCATACGGCTATAGTCAGGGTTGCCAACTTTTCAATTCAGCTCAGAGGAAGATTCGGCCTCACAGGACAGCATACTTTCAAGTTATTTATTAAAAACGATTGTCAATTTTTAATAAAAAGTAGAAAACCTCTTATCAATGATGTTTTTGAAAAGCGCAGGAAAAAAGCTGCATAGTTGGCGGATTGTTTTTTATTTTATTACAGAGCCTGGAGTTGTCACCTTAAAGTTTTTCAGAGGCTATATAAAGACATGTACACTTGCATGAAGGCTCAGTCTGCTGCTCAAATGTCTGAGAAGATTAGATACTTTATCTGCCAAACTCGAGGGAAAGTAAAACTGACTCCTTGCCTGTTTTATTCTCCTTTCCTGCAACTCTCCGCTCTCTGGCAGGCAGGTACATGACCCTTCTGAAGCCGCAGGGAAGAAGAGAGCTAGAGAATATGGAAACCAGCCAGGGAAATGTAAGTTTGTACTGATTTTTTTTTTTTTGGTCATGGACGGTACTGCTACGTGGAGACTGGAGATAAGATGGGAGCCAGGATTTCTGCTTAAGACTAAAAGAGGGAGGGATTGGGAGGCTGGAGAAGAGTTGAGGGGAAAAGGGGAGGTGACGGAGGAAGATAAGCAAGAGAATGAAGACAGCAGGAGGGGAAGAGAGAACACGCTGGAGGAAACGACAAAATCAGCTTGGAGGGACAAATTTAGTGGAGAGAAGAGAGAAAGCGAAAGAAAAGAAGTGTGTTTAAGCTGTTTGAAGGCAGGATTTTGGAAAGAGACTCAATCCCACACTCACACCTACAGCTTTTTAAACAAGTTAATTCAACACAACTATTTTTTAAGGAGTATTATGTTCATTTTGTCTCCAGAGCGCATAAAAAAGCCAGATAAGTTTGATCTTATAAATAAAATAAACATCTTTAATGCCAGTTTAAAGACCTGACCTTGAAATTAGGGCTGTCAAATTATCGCATTAATTGAGATTAATTAATTGCAGCCACATTTTTTTTAATCGCGTTAATCTCATTTTTAATCTAACTTTACTGGAACTTTTCTAGCCTACCTGTTTGGGATTTTTTTTCATTTATTTTATGTAATTATATTTATATTTTACTATCAAACCATACCACATGTTAGAAGTGAGAGAGTGAGTGCTTAATGCTTTTTCTGCATTTTATTTTGTGATAAACTGTCAGTGTTGATACTTACAGCTCTGTAATTTACATTTTAATTTTAGATAAATGTTTTAGTAACAAGTTCTGTGATCACTATTTGCATTGCTCAAAAAGGCGTTCCTTGATGTGTTAACTTAGATTATTCTATATGGACCTGATGTTTTTTATTTCTAATTATTCAAGACTGACAAAAGAGCACAGTATTATTCTGCCTTTGTGATGTAAAAGGAAAGTTTAGAAGTCTGTTAAACAATAAATGACTTTATAAAGCCAGTTTTTTTGATGTATATTAATATTTTAGACTGCCACGATAATGTAATGAATTTAAATAAAAATACATCAAAATGAGGGATTTTCTCAGCCATTAGAAGGTGAGATTAAAAAAGATTAATTAAATTAATTAATCACAGGTCATAATTAATCTAAAAAAATTAATCTCACGAAAGCACTACTTGAAATAATTGTGAAGAAATTCTATAAGATAAAGTAACTGATCATTCTATCTGGTCCTTCCCGCCTGTAAAATAATGTTAGCAAAATAAAATAAAAAGGACGCGCTGCTGAGTCATTCTCTTTAAGGATCCAGCAGGACGGAGAGTTTCAGCGAAGATGGCGGAGCCTTCAAGAGAGCCTCTCTGGGAACTAGAGTTTACTTTGTATCAGGCTCATTAGAAAATCACAATCAAAAAGGAGGAGAAGAATAAAGCGTTAACCACTTTTCTCCCTAGAAATCTCAGCCTTATTCTTAAAATAATAAAATTCCTCAGTGAAAGCACAACGTCCTCCGAGGAGGTGGAAATACAAAGCGCAGCCATAGTGAGGTTTGAAAGATGTCATGTTGTTGCCCTAGGAGAGTTCAGCCTGCATTAGTAACAGTTTCTGGCTGCCATCGAGGGAAACAAGAGGAAAGAGATTGTTCCTCCCTGTTATCATAGTTAATGGAGCAGCTCCGGGCTGTACATCGATGTGACAATGCAGATTAGACTTTCAGCGCTACAGTTTTGAAGCTTTGGAGGAAAGTTTTACCAGAAACCCTGCATGAACTTTCCAGGACCCAAAAAGGAGGCACATATACGTCCCTGTTGAAAAGGGCTCCTGCATAGGAGTGAAATAAGAGGATCTTTAGAGTCGTGTTATCTGGATGTGCACACGATCAGCATGGAAAGAGTGAGAAAACCCCAGACAGTGTTTTACGATGCGTCAGACACTCATCAGCGTACTGTGAAGCTAAAGCGCCGAGGCTGACATCCTTTGCTGACACAGTGACACATGCTGGAGTGTTAAAAGGAAATCTGGTTGACTTCTAGTAAAGCTCTGTGGAAAACCAGACCAGTGGAAGCAGCGGTGAGAAACGTTTGATTTTACTTTGGGGATCTTTTTTCTGCTTCTAGCTCAGTGAATTCAACAAATTTAGGCGTTTTCATATGTGTTTTTGGGGTGGGGAGTAACGTTTATCCTCAAATGTCTTCATCTCATTTTAACGAGGACATATTATGACTTTTATAAGATAAAACGGGTCAATGCAAAACATTTTCATGAAGTTCTTTGCACAAAATCCCTCTCATAGAAAGCAATCTCTGCAGTTTAATTCTTGTAGCAGTTCTGGTCACGAGCTTTGAGTAGTGACCGAAAGAACGAGATCACAGATGACCAAAATGAGTTTTCTCCACAGGGTGTCTGGGCTCTCCCTTAGAGATAGGGTGAGAAGCATCCGGGAGGGGCTCGGAGTAGACCTGCTGCTCCTCCACATGAGAGGAGCCAGTTGAGGTGGCTCGGGCATCTGGTTAGGATGCTTCCTGGACGCCTCCCTGGTGAGGTTTTCCAGGCACGTCCAATCGGGAGGAGACCCAAAGGAAGACCCAGGACACGCTGGAGGGACTATGTCTCTCGGCTGGCCAGGGAACGCCTTGGGATTCCCCCGGAGGAGCTGGCCCAAGCGATAGGGAGATGGAAGTCTGGGCCTCTCTGCTTAGGCTGCTGCCCCTGTGACCCCACCCTGGATAAGCGGACAGTAATGGATGGATGGATAAAGATGAGACCTGTCAGAGATGGAAGAGAACCAAGTGAGAAAACAGTGATGTTCTATCATCTCCACATTTAGTAGTCAGGCAAAAATATTTCACTCGGTGTATTTGGTCCATTCTTATGCAGCTCCTAACGTTTTCACACCATTTTCATTTTCAACCTCAATTATCATTCTCATTTAATCACAGTTGGAAAAAAATATGCATTAAGTCCTTATTATACTGAATGTGTTATATAACAAAAGTGTAGCACGCCTATCATTTGAAGAACTCAGATTTCTCCTAAACACAGAATGCTACATGTAATTTAATTAAACAGCATAATAGATGATTAAATTGATCATTGGCTACAATTACATACACACCATAATAACCATCATCAACACTGGAAGCAAAGCAATACTCTAATTAAGCTGTTAACATAATCCTCCACGCTGACAGCTCCCTGTAATAATCCTCTGCATGTGAGCGAAGTGCATATCTTGCGAGACGGCTGAAGGAATTGGAACGAGGTGTAAAATTAGGAAAAGGAAAATGAATGGCTTTGGATCCTGCTATCAAACTGTACTGAAAAAAATAATTACAGGAACGTCTCAGAGGAACCACAAAGCATTTAGGTCCTGTGGCTTTCCAGCAGAGCCACCCTGACATCACCTACCTTTCTTCCTCTTGTTAAAGTGTCACTTGGATTGCACTAATACCTGTCCAGAAGCTGCAGCACCGCCGTGTTCTGCAGCATTTGTAACGTTAACGGCGTGACTCTAACATCTGCACCTTCTGATCAAGCTGGGCATGAAGAAGTGTCAAGTGACGCTATTCAGCGTAGCAGCAATAAACATCAATTTACTCTGTGAAGCCTGTGGTGTTTATGTTGATGCTTAGCAGCAGGAAACCAGGCTGTGATCTATCGCAACATGCAATTTTTATTTTTGCATGAACAAAGCAGAAAAATAAAATTACTGTGTTTAAAGCATGAACACCAATCACCCGTTTAGATCGGGTGTCATGAGTGAAATCTGCTCATAGGTTGAAATTTTCTAAGCAGTGTAGCAGCCAGCCTTAGGATGGTGTTGATTATGGCTTTTTTCCACCTTCAGACCATCGTCTCACCTATTTATATCGTTTTTTTTTCCCATGTCAATAAATTTGGTAATAAAAATTTAAAAGATGTCTGTAGGTTGGCAACGTTCATGTGCCTTTAAGAAGCTGTACCACCTGGAGTCACATGACAACGTGACTCAACGTAATACACATGACAGCCCCATCTAGTGGCCACAGTCGCTGTTGTCAATTTTCTGTGGCCACAGAAAATTGACAACAGCGACTGATTCCAGTCCTAATTGATGCTCGGCTCACTGGTGCTAATTTTGTTAGCTTCAGGAGCTGATTTGAACCTAGTAATGACCCTAACAGCAACGAAACAGTTAATATTACATAAATTCACCATTTCAGAAGTAAAAGTCTCACTAAACATAGCGCTGATGCTTTAAAGGTTCTATATCATGTTTTTTTACACTTTATAGAGCAAAGATGGGCTCATATATGATAAAATATTCCTGTTGGCACTATGGATGTCATTTCCAAAATATAAGTTGTTGTTTTTTTAACCCGGAAAGCCAAAAGCTGCTTTGATGGTGTTGGTGATGAGGGAATAACTATAGAACATGGTCAAAAGCTCAACAAGCTTTATCTTCCACAATTTAGACTTTCTGAGCCAACATCAAAAGGAACGACACATTTAGTCTAATTCTGTTGTGCAGAAGTGAAGCCAAAGTAACTTGTTAACTGGTGCTACCATATTGTGTTTTTGGATCCAGAGTCTCATCCACTCACCTGTGCAAAATGATGATTTTTAAACGCTTCAGATGAATTACAAGGAAAACGTGTTAGCAAAGTTGCACGTGGAAGTGCAGCAGCAATGCAAGAATGCAAAAAAAAAAAACACCAAGGAAACATGATCTGAGAAGTGTTTATAGTTTTAAGTCTGGGTAAAATGCAGGGCACAGTTGTTGTTCCTCCCCCCTCCAGGCAGGAAGCTACAGAGCATCAGGTGTCAAACCACCAGATTGAGGCACAGCTTCTTCCCAGAAGCTGTGAGGCTGAGCTCTGGTGTTGCATTATAGCACCACTGCTTCCTGTACATGATCTATTCCACTTCAGAATAATGCACATCTGTAAATTTGGGTTAAATTTTGGTTACTTTGCACAGTTTCTTGCACACTTGCATAACAATTATACCATGCCACTTGTTACTGCTGCAGTTTTTTTAGTTTTTATTTTATTTTCTCATTTATTTATGTTAATTTCTCCTAGTCTTGTTTGTTTCTATTTGTCAAGAGACAATTTTGCACTATGTCACATGAAAGCATAATTGGTACAAAAATGTTCCATTCATTTATATTGAGGAAGCAGAATCTATACTGCAGCCAGCCACTAGAGGGTGTTCTTCCTTCAACATCCACATTACAGTTCTGTATCTAATTATAATACATGTTAATGATTGAACCTGACTCCTAAATCAAATTTTTTATTTTTTGATCATATGCGTATTATAAATTACACGTTTTAGTGACTGATTCTAACTTTTCCCAACATTTGCGTTTTGAAATAATGTAAACCATCTGTTATTCCTCACAGGTGCTCGAACTTCTCTTAAACCCAAATACATGCATTTAAACTCTTGAAATTATATATATTTTTAATATTTGACAGATAAAAGTTACTGTAAATCTCAGTCAAACACAATTCTAACACAAAGCCTCTTTACTTTGATGATGGCTTTAAAGCTGAAAAACATTTGAAGCCCAAAAGGATTTTTTTTCTTCTTCCATTTTTCTCTCTTTTTAAGCTAATCTCTACATGACGCAGACAGGGGAGAAGAGCCGTATGAACCACGGGGAGTTAAAGGTAAGTTTATTGTAATTTAGTCCCAGAGGTAAACGTGACATTAAAGCTGTTTCGGCCTCAATTTCCCCTGATATATGCAGATTGCATGCCTTCAAATGAGTATGAATGGATTTCCCACCGTTGTTCTGTGGGGGTCAATGATGGTACACATGTGCATCATTCCTCCTTTATTCAATAAGGCTGGTTTTATGGCCTTTACACAACAAGGCTTGAGCCATGTTGACAACAATCCAAATGCTTCATTGTTTTAAATATTTAATCTGGATAGTTTTATTTGGTAGAGTCACAGTTGCTTTAAGGTGGATTTATATAGTGGATTTATCTGGATGTTAATGAATGACTTAAAGGCCCCAAATCAACGTTTTGTAGTTTTTGACCATGTTGTATTATTTCCTCAACAAAAATACCTCAATGGGTTCATGCATGTTGCTGTCTCAGTAGCAGATCGCTGCAGATCTGTCCAGATGTTGCACACGGCTGGAAGGGGCACGTTTGCATCATCCTGTCCTGCTCCTCCCCATTGAGGAAGTGCTTAACATGCATGGTCCATCCTCTGGACTGTAAACACTAACACCCACTCTCTCTGAGTTGCGAGCGGGTGATGTAGTCTCCTCAGTTTTGAGGAAGTGATTTCTTTCTTATCTACGCTGCACTTTTGATAATGCCTAGAACGCGAAAATGTGTTTTTGGCTGCAACAAATACAAGAATTTGTAAAGTCTTTCTAAAGAGGAGGAGTGGATTTTATCTTCAGGAACTCATGAAGAACTGAGCCAGAATGTGTTTGTCTGTGAACGTGATTTAATAGATGACTGCTACTGGAACCTCTGCCATAACCAGAGATGATTTACAGACAGATTACATCTTCAAACTGGTGCTATCCATCTTCATCCACTTATCTGGAGTCGGGTCACGGAGGCAGCAGCCTAAGCAAAGAGGCCCAGACGTCCCTCTCCCAAGCAACTTGAGCCAACTCATCTGGGGGAATCCCAAGGTGTTTCCTGGCCAGCTGAGAAACATAATCCCTCCAGCGTGTCCTGGGTCTTCCTTTGGGTCTCCTCTCAGTTGGACGTTCCCGGAAAACCTCACCAGGGAGGCATCCTAACTAGATGCTCGAGCCACCTCAACTGGCTCCTCTCGAATTGGTACCATTCCAATGTTAAAACCACTCAATGGAGAGGCCAAAACAATGAGTTAAATCAAAATGCTAGCTGAATGGCTACAAAGTTTGGTGGGCATCTTTTTCGTGGCCCATGATGCTTTGCTGGGGATCTAAGGTTATATCATGAAATGAGTGGAGTTGGGATTTCGTAGAATACACGCATCTTATTTCCTAGCTGAAATAATGCATCACAGAAACAACATACATTTCAGAACAAAT
>SSNS01000007.1:1327371-1358865 GCA_006937985.1 Aphyosemion australe | reverse complement strand
CCCCCCCCCCCCCCCCCACACACACACACACACATTCTTCTTCACACCATTCATCAGCTTCTCCCCTCTCCACCAACTCTCATCAGCAACAAGCCCCCCCTCACTACCCCCTCTCAGTTACATCGGACCAGGTGAGGAGAGAACTGAGGTGGCTTAAGAGCAGAAAATCAGCAGGTCCTGATGGAATCAACCCCAGACTGCTCAGAGACTGTGCTGACCAGCTGTGTGAAGTGGTCACACACATGTTCAACCTGAGCCTTCGACTGGAGCAGGTCCCCATCCTGTGGAAGACCTCCTGTGTGGTTCCAGTCCCCAAAACATCACATCCCAGGGAACCAGACCACTACAGACCAGTCGCCTTGACCTCCCACCTGATGAAGACTATGGAGAGACTCATCCTCACCCATCTACGTTCAGTGGTGAGCCCAGAAATAGACCCACTTCAATTTGCATATAAACCAAACATGGGGGTGGAGGACGCCCTCATCTACCTGCAGCACCGGGCTCTAAATCACCTCGAGATGCAAAAAAGCACTGTGAGGATCATGTTCTTCGACTTCTCCAGTGCCTTCAACACCATCCAGCTGTGCCTACTGCAGCAGAAGATGAGGGGTGCAGGAGTGGATGAACATCTGACCGCATGGATCATCAACTACCTCACCAACAGGCCACAGTACGTGAGGCTGCACAACTGTACGTCTGAGGTGGTTGTGTGCAGTACTGGAGCTCCGCAGGGTACAGTGCTCTCACCCTTTCTCTTCACCTTCTACACCTCGGACTTCACCTACAACACCAGCAGCTGTGACCTCCAGAAGTTCTCTGATGACTCAGCCATTGTCGGCTGTGTGTCTGAGGGGGACGACCAGGAGTACAGGTCAGTCATCATGGACTTTGTGGACTGGTGTGAACGTAACCACCTTCGCTTGAACACCAGTAAAACAAAGGAAATGGTGATTGACTTCCAGAGAAACACTCCTCACTCACCAGTAAACATCCAGGGAGCAGACATTGAGGTGGTGGACACCTTTAAGTACCTGGGTGTTCACCTCAACAGTAAACTGAACTGGTCCCACAACACAGATGCTCTGTATAAGAAGGGCCAAAGCCGCCTCCATCTCATGAGGAGGTTGAGGTTCTTCCGAGTTAACTCCCAGCTGCTGAAATCCTTTTATCACTCTGTTGTTGGCTCTGTTATTCATTCTGCTGTGGTCTGCTGGGGTGTAGGCAACTCTGACCGAGACAGAAAGAGACTGAACAAGCTAGCTACCAAAGCTAGCTCGGTTCTGGGCTGCCCGCTGGACTCTGTTGAGGAGACGTGTGAAAGGAGGATGATGGGGAAGATGACCTCCATCTTAAGGAACCCCTCCCACCCACTGCACTCCACTGTGGAGATCATGGACAGCTCCTCCAGAGGTAGACTGAGACATCCCAGATGTAAAACTGAGCGCTATCGTAGATCTTTCATCCCCTCTGCTGTAAGAGTGTATAACTCCTCAGTTTAAGCTGTACTGGTATCATCCTGGTACACAATAACACCAATGCAATATTCATGTGTTCTATACTTGTGCAATACCGGATTCACATTGTTGTCTGTGTCTCTTACAGTATGCTGCATAGTGCTGGTACCAAGTTTGTTTTCATCTTTTATTTGTGGTTTTTTAGTGATCTAAGATTACAATACTAGATTACTGCCTGTGTATATACATGTACCCTTGTTTTTTTATCTTCTAATTACCTTTTGAGTGATGGTGCTGCTGTGACAAGAGAATTTCCCCACTGTGGGATCAATAAAGTCTATTCTATTCTAATGCCAACAGTAATATTTTATCATATATGGGCCTATTGTTGCTCTTAAAGATTTAAAATAGCACAATAAAGAACCGTTAAGGAGGACTGCTGTCATGTTCCAAGACTGCAAATCATAAAATGTTTGCTCTTCCTCTCCATTTCTATTTTTGAGAAATTCGGGACATCCAATGCAACTCTACTGCTAAGATGTCTGAATGTTGTCCCCTTAAAGGCACACTTAATTTTGGCTTGCTTTTAGCACCCCCTAGTGTCCGTTTAGTAGAACCAAAAGTGAAACTTATCTCCTCGCTGTGCGTTTGTCTTTTTAACACCTTAATCTAACAGCTGAAATGTCTCCTCAGCCTTCATTAGTGTCTACAGGACCAGTTCATCACTACATCAAACAAATCAGCTGTGTTCATGATCTAAAACATGCTGGAAGCAGACTGCAGCACCAGGCATGTCAGCCTGAAAAAGTTGCATAGTATGGCTTTAAAACTCCTCTCTAATCATATTCATAGCAGAGAAACAAACGCAGCATTCCTCATGTTGCGTTTAGTGAGCATCATAAATCCCGGCGCATTGCTCGGAAATTATGGCAAGCCGAGATAATCAATAAATGTATTTACCATGGCTGCTGAATGACTCATGAATTTAACATAGATAGAAAGTCTCTAACCAAAGTTGACATGTCACAATAAATAATTCTTTGCATGTTAAATCTCCCTTACATGAATAAAGAAATCACAAACTAATTCTATGGTAAAGGTGTGTGTGATTTATTGAGCAGTACGTGTCCCAGAAGCCGGTGTTTGACAGGCGTGTGTGTCGGTGATTGGTGAAGCCGTGCAGTCTACCGACTCTGGCTATCAGCGCCGAGAAACAGGGCGAATAAATGTTTGTGAGTCTGGTATCAGGTACTCCAACGCAAGGTCGATATATTTTCCTTTGTGTGTAAAAAATATAATCATGGCATCCACATAGTGACATTATTGCTGCCCGGCTTTCTGCTCTCTCCAAATATCGTGAGACTCAGATTTATAAATAATGAACAAAACTGGAAGGAGGAGATAAATAAAGAGAAAAGGTATGCCATATTTGCACTGGCAATAATGAATAATTGAATCTGGGAAGCATACGTGCAGATATAGACACGTGGCTATAGGACGTGGCTGCATGTACACACACACACACACACTTAAACACAGTGGGAAATGGTCCACTAGGTCTCCAGTGCCATCTAGGGTTTGTTATCAGAAAGAAATGTAATAAAAATGTTAATAAAACATTTATTTTAAAATTATTTTTACATCAAGACAAAGAGAATTTGGAAGCCAGCTGATGCTCACAATCTCAACAATCAGCTGATATGAATAATTGATTTGTTAAGTTTTTCTTTGTCTTCCATGTCAGAGGCTCGCTCCTCCATGACCCCGAAATAAAAGAGGCTCTGACAAAAACAGTAATGATCTATTTTCAGCTGTGTGTGATTAGAGCTTGTCACGGGAAAATTAAGACTTATATTTTGTGTTCAGCGTCGTCACGATGAGCGCTGAAGCTTTCTATTAAACCACAGCTGTTCCCGCGAGCTGCAGAGGGTTTGCCGAGGGCCGCCACGCACCAGTCCCCGTGTCTGGCAGCTGTGTGCCCTCACATATGTTCTTCACATTAATGAGTAGATATGTCATTCTTCCGGCTGGCTGCTCCTGACAAAGCGAGAAGCCATGCATGAAGCTTTATAAGCTTGTCGACACCAGCAGAATGATTATCCCTCAGTGGCATTTGACTGTTTCTTCATGTTTTTTTTTAGAGATGTTAACTTCCTGTAGAATCACTTGATGATGCCTGTTGATTCTTGTGATTTTCTTTTCTCAGGGTCTAAAAGTGTAACATGTAATCAGTTTGTTTTTATCTAAACCCCATTTTCCCTGACATTTTTGACAAGCACCCATCAGAGTGTACTTTTCTTAACCATATGGAGAAGATTTTAGTTCCTGTTTTGATGGAATTCAACCAATGGGAAAAATTGAATCACCAAAAGAGCAATCTAACAAAAAGATGGGATTTTTGAATGAAAAGTAAAACATTTTCCCCATACACATTACATTACACCTCTTATCTGTCAGGTCGGGTTGAGGTTGGCTTAAAGCATGAGTTCTGTTGTAGCGTGTTCGTATGACCCAAGCGCGGAGTTGCTGACGCGGGGTTGGACAGAGCACAAGGTTTTAATATAGGAACAGCGGCACAAGTCTCTAAGGAACTCGAGGTTGTGCGGCGGTTCCAGTAAAAGAAAAGAGCTAACTTACTGGTAGTAGTTGGAAGGTGAGTTAGACGTCTGGATGGCTGGTGAGCCTGCAAACTCTGAACTAGGTTTGGCATGAACGATGACGAAGAGAGGCACTTCCGTATATACAGTAGGCTCAGAGAGAGGACGTGGTTGGGAAGCGCCGGTGATAGGGATCCTGGAAGGGTGGAGGGTTAATAGTGATGTGTTAGGAGGCAGAGGTCGTGACATTATTCCTCTTAACTCAACTTTATTTACAAATAACATTTAAACAACTTGCATTGTCCAAATTGCTGCACAAAACAACATCATAAACACAACACAGAAACATTTGACTAGCACAGAAACGGAACAATCCACAGAACAAAATGGAAAGAAAAATAAAAACTACAAAAACCTGAGATAACAGCCAATGAATATAAATGAAAAAATAAGGAAATTCCCTCACTGTACTCTTAAAAACGTCATGCACTTTTACAAAAAGGCAAATTTTCTAAATATTCTCTCTAAGCTCGTTTGTCCAGCACTTCCTTTTTCACTTCCTCTAACCAGTCCAAACCTCCCTTTCCCCAGCCACCTCCACCAGCTCCACCGGCAGGATCCCCAGGCCTTCCCTAAGCAATGTGGAGATATAATCCTCCAACATGTCCTGCATTGACCCACATGCCTTCTACAAGCAGGACATGCCTGAAACACCTCCCCTGGGAGGCCTCCAGGGGCCATCCTCTCTAAATGCCCAAACCATCTCAGCTGGCTCCCATCAACATGGAGGAGCAGCGCCTCTACTCTGAGTCTCTCCTGAGTGTCCGAGCTCTTCACCTAGGCTTGAGCCTGGCCACCTGTTGGAGAAAACTCATGTTGGATGTTTGTATTTATGATCTTGTTCTTTCGGCCACCACCCAAAGCCCATGACCACAGGTGAGCATTGGGATGAAGATCAGGGAGTAAATTGAGAACTTTGCTGTGGGGCTCAGCTCCCTCTGCGTCCACTGCAGACGCTGCTGTGATCCACCTGTCGGTCTCCCGCTCCCTCCTTCCCTCACCTGAGATACTTAAACTCCCCCACTTGATGCAGGACCTCTCCCCCGACCTGAAGTTGGCTCTAAACACAGGTCAGTCAACTTCATCTGTCTTCGTTTGCCTCTTTCTGAAATTTGCGTCATCAGTTTCTGACTCAATAAACGCTAACAGTGCAATGAATGTTTATTATCAGAGTTTCAATTTTCTTCTAAAAATGTAGGAACATGTCTAAAAATGTAGTTCCCTATGGTTTTTGGCACAAGGATGCAAAACATACGCAGCTGTTGTTCATCCCGCCGCCTTGGCCATTAACGCTGTGTTTCCCATTGGCAGCTCTTCAGATGCCATTGGCAGAACCTGTGTTGTGAGCATGGCACCATTCCAGAGGCTTCCCGTCCTTTATTATGTGCACTTCCAGGTTAGGGTCATCATTTTTCCTCTTTCAAATAGAATCAAATAAACTCAGCCAGAAAAGAAAAGGGAAAGCTTTTGTTTTTTTTACTTATGCAGAACCGTGAGCACTTCTTTATCTTTTGATCCCTTTCCTCACACGGCAGAGTTGAAGCTGAAAAAGAGCAGCCAATACTCGGATGCAAAGAGATGGAAGGGAAACTTTTAATTGGCTACACCGAGCACAGCTGTGTTTTGTTTTTCCTCCTCAAATACCATTTGTCAGAAGTGCATAACGCTGGAATTGGGAGGCAAGCACCTGCAACTAATGCTTAACGTAAACGCTGGTGGCAGGGTTTACGCCGGTCACCTTCTCGAGTCACCCGGGCGTTCTCCTTCACCGGCAAAATGTGACTGGAACTGGAATCCAAATGGAAAACAATTACGTGTGTAAATAGCGGGGGACGTGTAATTATAAATGTTTGAAAGGAAGCTACATCTGACCCACAATTTTCTGCACAGGGATCCAATTTATATTGACTTTTCCATGTTTTATTCATTTTTCCAGACTCCGGAGAGAAAGGAGGAAGGGGGAGGCGATGCCAGGAATCGGAACATGACTCAAATAAGAGACAGCGTTGCCTCATTTTACTAATCATCATTTAAATTCGTCTCCACCTTTATCCTGAGTTTGAGTGTGTTCCGCAGAGCAGCCGACAGCCATCAGCAACCCCCCGCTGAACTGCAGCTGAACGGCCCCCAAGTTCCCAACAATGGGCTCATGAATAGTGGAACGGTATTTTATTTTTCTCAGTCCCATTCACTGTCATAAAGGAAATAAAACCCACTTGAAAAGGAGGCCTTTTCGGATCATTTGCATGCAAGTGTGGCCTAGTAATGGAATGAAATATGACACACCAATTTAATTACTGCCTCAGAATTGTCTCGCCTCGCAGTATAAATATTGATTCACGCTTCGCTCTCCTTGGATCCCCTTCCACTATCCCCTTCGCTCTTTCTTCTGCCGCTTCCATCGTTCTCATATAGTATTCCGATCTCTCCTCTTTCTAAGCACCCCCTTTCTCTCTGCTCGTGACTCTCAGAACAGCTGCCTCCTCCTCGGTTTTCCCTCTCAGTTGATCCACCTCTCATGTCTCGTTGCCAGCTGCCCACTCCTCCGTCTGTCAGTTCCTTATTCCACCAGTATCTGGTGCCTGATATGTTAGGAGGAGGAGGAGGGGGGGGGGACTAGCAAAGGAGCAACGAATATGAGATTCTGCCCTGGGTGATCCCTTGCTTGACGGTGATGATAGTAGCGCTCTATATGCACGCCTGCACTCCCACCGTTAATGGCCCCTGAAATTACACACAATTTCCATAGCGCTGGGCTTTATAAAAGGCAAATGGCTCCCTAAGGGGGTGCCAGCCACGCCTTTACAGTACTGGACAGAGGAGGGGAAAAGAAGAAAGGCGGCAGGTACAGAAGCACAGAGGAGGAAGAAGACGGCTAATTTCCCCCAGGCGTCTCCCATGTGTACGTCAATAAACTCTTCTGGCCTGGCGCTTCTTCAGGAGTGTGTGATGGGTCAGCCTTGTGGCAAACCTCAGCTCTCGGTGGGAGGGATATACCAGCCCAGCGATGTGGTCCTGACTGTGAATTCGTTGGCTGCATTGTGGCAGGCAGCCACTATGAAGCTGGAGAGGAAATCAGTAAAAAGCACGGTTGAAATCGAAGCTTAAGAAGAGATGTAATGAATTAAACACACCGAGCTAAAAATGCCCCTTTTGAGCATTCACAAGTAGAAGATTGGAGTGTTGCTCTTAGCTCCTGGAACCTTTTACCCCAAAAAGCTTTTTTTTCCAAGTCAAGGGGGAAAACACACTGCATCCTTAAGAGCCCAGACATTTTGTAAACAGATCCTTCCATGCCAGAACTAAGTGTTTCTCTAGTTTTTGCAAAACTTTTAACAGGCTGTATGTCCCGACAGGACACGGGGATACAAATCCTTGTGAGGAAGTTTATCTATGAAAATAACAGCATTAATGTCCTTTTTAACATCTTTACTTAAAAAATGCAAACTTACTTAAGTCACACTAAAAGGGAACATATTATGTAAAACTCATCATTTGCATCCTTTTGTGCCGTCATGTGGGTCTCGACTGCCTCCAAACGTAAAACAACACATCCATACATTTTCTGTCAGTGTTTGTTTTTAGCAGTTATTTGCCTAAAAAGTCCCCGTTTGTGATGTCACAAATGGAGAAAGCGGAATAGATCTACCTTTCATGTGCAAGAGGGACGCATTAGCTGCTGGAGGAGCAGCAGCTCTACTCCAGGCCCCTCCTGGATATCAGAGCTTCTCAGCTAATAGCAGCAAGAGATGGGTGGCCAGCTCCAGCCTTTATTTTTTAAGGGATTTTTCACTTCTAAGTGAAATTTAGTCTGTTGCCATATTTCCCAGAGTGCGATAAGTGGGGAAAAAACATTTTGTATCCATCCATCCATCCATCCATCCATCCATCCATTCTCTTTTGCTTATCCGGAGTTGGGTCGCAGGGAGTTTCACTTAGGAGTGGAATATCCCTTTAAAGTGACAGAACCCCAAAATGGCTCATTCTGCAAGGTACTGAAAATGTCATAAAACTTTATGTGAGAGGGATTTTGTTCAAAAACATGTTTTTATTGACCATAAAACTATTATGACTTAAGAAAAAAGTCATAAAATGTTCCCTTTAAGATCCAGCTAGACCATCTGTATCCATTATAAACTGAAGCTTTTAGACTATTAAAAAAACACGTTTGTCTAACTGTGTGCAGCTTATCACACGTATGGAGACGCTGCATGGGCTATTAGCGCTCCTGTCTTTCAGCTCTTTCTACCCACTCGCTCCTCATCTCACAGGGTCATGAAAACATCCATCTCCTAATGGCCCTCTCATGTGAATCATCACAATGTAACCTAAAGAAACGCTGTCCAGACTGACGTATCGTTTACCGCTGAGCAAAGAAGGGAAGGCAGAGACACGACCTGCTGGTAGATCCAACAAGCCGAGGAGGTCAGCGATCCAGCCAAGGCACCAGCACAAAACGGCCATAATCACCCGCTCCTGAGAGGCGGGTAGAAGTAAAACTGTGATGGAAAAGGATGCAGGAATGTGAGAGATGTGAAATCAGAGAGGAGAATGTGAAGGGATACCAGATGTTTGGTTAGTGTGATTAAACATTTCAGTCTGCGGGGATCTCAACTAGCAGTGATTATGCAACAGCAGAAGTCTCTGCTTTTTTTTTTGTTTCTATTCCAATGTAGAAGGTCTCAGGGCTGAAATCTTGTGTTTGATCTTTCAATTAGCTTTTCGCTGATTTGTTTGAGTAATCTGTGCACAAAGTTAATTTAGGAAGAGACCTGAATTTTAGATGGCAGTTTTGATCAGTTCCAGAAGAATTTGCAGACACTTTAAGTAATTTATGCCCACTTGAGTAGAGAAGTCATTTAAAGCTGCTATCCGGAGTTTTCCCCTTTCAGGAATAGCGTATGATTTTTCAGAAATCCGTAAAAGTGATGGTCTTATCCTGTACTGTGATATAATGTAATCAATGTCTTTTTTTTTTTTTTTGCTAAGCCCGCCCCCGTGGTAGAGTCGAGTTGCTGTTAGCCAATCTGCGATATCATGAATAATGAGTAAATCCTGCCATTTTCCAGCCCCCGCTCCTCCAGCTAACTTCTACTTCCTAATACAGGAGCACCAGAGCTTTTTTCCCCACAGATCACCTCAATCATACTAGAGACAACAGCAAATGTAGATCCATTTTGCAAAAGACAAAGCATTTTGTTTATTTATCATCTTTACTTTACATCTTGATCAATCTGAGGGATCTTTCAGTTATTTATGTGCTTTTTTTATCCATAACTAACAGGAATGTGTCATTTTTGAGTCGTATTCCCATTCAGTGTGAGACAAACATCTGTCAGCGATGCCATCGTTCCTACAGCTCTTTCACTAAGATGTACCTTTTAAATTCTTTAGCAGCTTGAGGGGTTTGATGACATTCAAGTAGGAAACACAGACGGAAGCCAATCAAAGTTTTATCCGCATTGTATCAATAACACTCGCGCGCACACAAGCACAGATGGAAGCTGTTTGTTATAGATGCCGCCGTCTTCCGGAGAGCTCATTAATTTTTTGTTTGCGTGAAAACTGTTGAATTACAAAAGCGCCAGCAGATTTCCCATCAAACCTTCGGTGAGTCAGCTCAACAAAACCGCCACGTGAGCCGGAGTCTTCTAAAGCTGCTGGCTGGTGATTACTGAGGCCGTTAGGAACGTTTGGGTCATTTTAAATCTGTTGCACTCCGTTACGTTAGTCGTTACAGAAAGCAGAAACTAAAAGCCATTAACGTGTCAGTATGTCATAAAAGTGAGGTTTCTGTACAATATTGAAAAATAGCGATTTGCCCTTTGCAGTAATGTAAACGTCCACCTGGATTAAATTAACAAAGATGTAAGAGCATTTAAATTTTAATAGAGAGCGAGAAGGTGAGAGCATGCATCATTTTGTTCCCAGTCCCAGCAGAGCTACAAGAGCAGGGAGCAAACATTTTGATTTCATAAACTGGAACTAATTTAATTCCCTTGCATTCTCAGACTGAGACATAGAGCCCCATCACCTTGATGAATATTTAATGTTTTCTGTTCAGATGGATTGGTGAGCTTGGTGCACTACAACTTGCTTCTTACAGTCACAAAATATAGAAAAGCATTTTTGTTGTTTTTTTTGTAATGGATTGGGGGAAAAGCAGTTCTGGGCGACTTAATTTACCATTTCCATATTATAATTATCCTGCAAAACTGGAAAGCATGCACAGAATAAATTAGGACCTGGGTATGTTGTTCTCATTTTGTGCACAAGTTAAAAAGATCTTTGAGTTTAGGGGATTTTATTTCTTATTATGATGTTTGTGCTTTACAGGGTGAAGCATTGAAGAAGAGCTTGTTTTTTAAAAAACTGATTGACAACGTGGCCCAATACCCGCCTGCTAATAAGTCGATTCCTAACTCATCAGAAACGAAAACTATACTGTTGTTTGAAAAAAGTTTAGTTTCTGGGACTAAGCCATCAGTAGTGAATGCACGTTTTTTAAAGTAGTGTCTGCATAGATTAAACTTACTGGTGCAGCTAGCACACATTACAGATAGTAAATTGGATTAAGATCTGGATAAATCAGATGCTAAAGTCAGTATCTCAGTGGGCTGTGACTGTCGGCGACATGTGGAGGGCACACGAATGCCAGAAAATACACATTTTCATTCAGTGCAATGCACATAAGCAAAGGCCCTGAATGTAAATGTGCAGGAATTGGCATTAATGGTTGCACAGGATGTACTTAAACATAAACACGTTCAGGACACTTGGTGCAAAATTTCACACTTATTAGCAGCTGGACATGATACATTTAAGTGAAAACACAATTGCTGACTCATTTAAAGAGCAATATTTGTGCAAACATGCTGACTATCTTGTAATTTAGTCACACGTTGTCTTAATGATGCAACGTAACACAGAGCAGTTTCCTGCTCCTCCGCAACTACCGTAAACAACCCTGCTGCAGCCTACTGTAGCTAGCACTAACAACGAGCTAACACTAACAGCAGCCAACTAATACTAAAATAAAGTAAAAAGATCCACACTGTTGGATAAAAAATATTATTACTTACAAGTCCAGTAGCAACAAAGCCAGGTCACCATCAGTCTGTGATTTTGTAGCCTCATTTAGCTTCCTCAAACTAGCGTAGGCCGCGCCGATGTTCACTACGGTTTTAGGTCTTTGCTTCACCTCCAAAGACATTACTCTGTTACTTTTGCTTTCAGGCTCCAGCATGATGCCAACAGGAAAAGCAAACTTCTTCTTTTTCTGTGTGTAAAGCAGGCAGCCATAAAGCAGGTATAAGAGCGCCCCCTAGAGCACCTACCCGCTCCTCAAAACTGTTAAGTGCAATATCTGGCCAGCAGAGGGCTGCAGAGTGGTGTCAAATATGAAACTGGTCAAGTGTCTAAACCAACAATCAGTGAGGTCAATGTTAAAGCTCTAGCTTAAACTTAAAAAAAATATTTAGTGTTTCTTTAATATTTCTGTTTTCATTCAAATTTTTTTCACAATTTCTGTCATGCTCAGAACACCAGATTTTATTTTTGGTCGTTAGTTAGTTAGTTAGTTAGTTAGTTAGTTAGTTAGTTAGTTAGTTAGTTAGTTAGTTAGTTAGTTAGTTAGTTGTTTCACACATTTTTGTACTTTCTGACTGACAAAAACTGAATGAAGATGAATTTCAGATGCTTGAAACAATGTCTGCAACAATTATTTTCAACATGTTCTCTAAACTCTAAAGACCAGAAAGTGAAACTCTGCAACTCATGCATGGAAAGAAAAACCCCCTTGTGAATGCCATTTACAATCCATTGCCAACAGGCACAACTAAGTGAGATACTGGTATAAATCAACATCTACAAAGTGAGAGGTCAGATTTTTTTTGTAGATGTTGGTAGTTTGGACTTGTTATGCAATTATTTTATCTGAAGCTGGGGTGATGGCAGGTTGCATCAAAAAGATGATCTGAAGTCTCAAACTAATGGCTACTCAGGCATTATAACAAACTCATGGAGGTTTATGCCAATAGTTTTTGAAAACATTTGTGCTCTTGTCACTTTTGCATCATAGTAATCTATGTTATTTGCACTGGAGAATGAGTTGGTCCATAATTTATCACAGTAATGCTCCACATTTCAAAGTTGAACGTGTTGCGAGTACCAGGCCATATAGCTATCTGATGCAAAGGTAATGCAGTGTAAAAATCAATACAAAAGCACAAGCTTGAACCGCTATAAAATTTTTTGATTGCTCATCGTGGTGTCACATCTTTCCCAGTGAATCAACACACACAGATCCAGCCATTCACAAGATATAAAAGAAGATGTCATTCATCAGGAGGGTCACCCTGTTGTATTGATCTACGGTGCAGTTGTGATGCTCACATGCCCACTGTAGGGCGCTGTCAGTGGTGGACACGAGTCAGCAAGGTCAATCTGACCGTTTCGTGGCTTCTCAGCTCCATAAAGTCTAGATATTTACAGGTAAAACTGGAAAAATGAGAATATGATGCAAAAATCCATTTGTTTCAGTGATCAAATTAGACTGAGAGACCATCTAAAGGCTCAGGAACCCTTTGTAGGTGGTTTGGATTCCTTAGCTGAGTTTCACCTGTAATGTGTGTCTGACACTGTTTTAAATAGAGGACTTTTAAAGCAGAGGTTCACTGAGAAACCACGTCATAATTGTTTCTTTTGGCAATGCGATCAGTCACTCTGAGTTTAACATGCAGGCTGAATGTGAAAATAGCCTTCTACCCCTATTTCCTGCATTAGCCGCCGAAAGAAAATGGACGCAGAAACGCTTGAGTCAGAAAAAGCTAGACAGCTCTACGTCATTCTGTAAAATTTGCTGTCATGGACTCTCCCACCTTGACCTGCAGCCCCAGAAGACTTTTCTGATTTAGCGGCCAGGAGAGAGCAGAGCGCGTCTTGGCTAGTAGAAGCTAAATGTTAGCATTAGCAACTCAACAACATGGCGGAACATGTTCAGGTTAGTGACATTTGTGGAGATAAAACATCAACGTTGTATTTCTTAGCCAAGAAAGAAGAGCGAATGAAGGCAGCAGAAGAGTTGCATTGCTGTTAGCCAATCAGAAGCAAGATGTTTGCATATCATGAATAAGACTCTAAATCCTGCCGTTTTCTGCCCCCCACTCCTTCTGCTAGCTTCTACTTCCTGAAACAGGAGCACCAGAGCTTTTTTTCCCACAGAAAACGACTCACAAGGCTCATCATACTTGCAGATTTCTGTTTTCTGATTCCAACACAACCTCAAAGACCGACTTTCCAGGCTTGTCACCATGTGACAAGATAATCCAGTTTCTAAACCTGTCAGTGGTCATAATTCTATGGCTTATCTGTGAATGTTATAGGATGACTTTTTACTACCTGCCAACAAGTTTTCCAACACTTTAACTTTTTTTCCACCCTTTTAAAAGCCGCTAGAAGTTATCGGAGTTCATCCTATTCACATTCGGCAGCAGGATTTTTCACACCTGGACAAACCAGTCTTCTATCTCCATCCTTTATAATACGTGTGGGCAGTGGGCAGAAAATATACTTTGGCTTGCAAGTCAGGAAGCTTGTCTGGGACATAATGAAGCAGGGAACATCCTTAAGCCTCCCTGTTACCATTCCTCTCTATCTGAGCAGTATGTTGTCCCACACAACCTAATGTCAACTCAGCTGCTACATCTGCCCCTGCCCTCCAAATCTCCTTAATTCCTTAAGCAGGCAGCTGGAATCAGCCAAGAGGACATGCCAAAGATGGAGCCTTGCAGCAATTCAAAATGCACCAGTCTGAAAATAAAAACAGTTTTTGTAATCCTCCAAAACAAGCTCTCTGAGCAGTAATAAAAACAGGTCACCATCACTAATCTTAATAGTTATTGCGTATCGCTGCAATGTGTGCATGATATGCTTGCTAGAGCACTAGCTTCCACTCTGTCGGGGGACCAAGCAGCGTTAGAAAATGCATCAATGAGAAAAACATTTATGAGATTTCAGGGGAGAGCTGTGAAGATAATCGCGGTGCCTGTAATAGTACACTAATCCAATTACAGTCATTCCATTTTATTAAATTATAAAATTTTACTTTAATAAGGTGTTATTAAGGGAGGGGTCACAGTGCAGCTGCATTTCCATGGATACAGTCAGAAACCCTGAGTTGAATGAAACATGGAGTGGAAAAAAAACAACACCCACGCACACAACACAGCTTTGAGACATCAAAATATTTCACCCCCATCAACCAGTCGGTATTTGTGAGGCAGAAAAAAAAACAGACGTCACACCAGTCAACCCCACAGTAGGAGTTTATGTAATGGATAGATAGGTGGAAGATTCTATTTGTCTAAACACTCACGCAGCTGATGAACAGATAAGAAAACAAATGTGAGCACATGATTAACAAGAAAAGGACAACTACAGGAAGGAGAGGGGGTGTAAGGATTAGGAAGTGAAAAAAACACATGAAGCCATCTGCCCACTAATATATATATATATATATATATATATATATATATATATATATATATATATATATATATATATAGTAGGGGTGGGACTCGATTAAAAAATTAATCTACTTAATTAGAGGTTCTGTAAGTAATTAATCTTGATTAATTGTATTAATTGCCCCCAAAGCAATTATTTTTATAAAAAATAATGACGAAGGGAATCAAACAATTGGACATTATTATTGTGAACTCAAGCTCGTTTAATTTCTAAAAAAAAAATGCTTTTAAATTGTATTCCAATTCAAAACAGGAAAAAAAATAAAACAAATATATATAGATCTCTATATATAGATATCTATATATATCTATATAGGTGTATATATATATATATATATATATATATATATATATATATTATATATATATATATATATATATATATATATATATATATATATATATATATATATATATATATATATATATATATATATATATATAGATAGATAGATAGATAGATAGATAGATGGATAGATTTTCTTTCTTCACAAGACTGGGAAGAGTCAATCTTCAATAGGCAAGCAGCATGGTGAGAAGAGGTAAACTGTGGAGCAATTATTAGAAAATAGAAAAAGTGCAAGATCCCTCGACCTGGGGCTCCGTGCAAGATCTCACCTCATGGGGTACAGATGATCTTGAGAACCCAAGGAAAGAGCCCAAAACTACATGTGGGGAACTAGCCAATGACCTGAAGAGAGCTGGGACCACAGTAACAAAAGTTATTATTAGTAACACACAACGTCATCATAGATTAAATGTGATCTGCATCAATATACAAATAAGGTCTTTAAAAATCATAGTGTGGTTTCCTGGATCTTGATTATCTTTGTCTTTTTTGTTTTTATTTACATTTTAATGTTAACTTTTCCTCTTTTTCTTCCATTTTTTTTATCATGATCTTTTTTAATCATAGGGGTAATACCTGGATTTGCATCCAAATGATGATGCAATCAAAACTCAACACAGCAGAATGAATTAATATCAGCCTAAAACCAGAACCTGGAACCTTTATTACAAAATAAAAGGACACCAAATAACATAATTTTGTAATTTGAGCTTCATTTATTATCATATTTTCATTTTGTGTTCCAGAAGCCTGCCTGCAGCTGGAGGATCCTGTAATGAGTCAACTTATTGACAGACTGTGCTCTTCAGACCTTCAAGGTTGCTGTAATGAAATGGTAACACGAAAAAGATGAAGCCGCTTTTGATTCCGAGGCTGTCGTAGACCTGCCTGTACATCAAACCCCTCTTTGTTTAAAAATTTATGAAAATCAAAAGCAAATCAGCTGTGATATTTACAGAGAATTAATTTGTTTGAGGAGTTTCAATCAGGATTTAACGCACACGGCGGCACACAAGAGCACCGCTGTTTGTGTTTGCAGTTAAATACATTATTAAATTTGACAACTCGTCTACAGAGGCCCTGTTCTCATTATCCAGATTATAGATTTTCATATTTATTCTTGAAAAGTTTCTGTAAATACTCCTGACCTTCGGTCAAAACGTGTTTAATTCAGACAGCCAATTAAATGTATTAATGAAGGCAACTTTTCACTTTGACATACAGCTAAATTGAAAGAAAAGTACAATTGATGCTCAAATTAAAATTCCAGTTTTCTAAGGGACACAAAGTGAGACAGATAAGTCATTAATTGTGCTCTTCATGACCTTCAAGGAGGGCGATGGTGGCAGAGGAGTTAAGTAGCCACCTTGCAATCGGAAGGTCGCAGGTTCGCGACCCGCTCAGTCTGTCATTGTGTCCTTGGGCAAGACACTTAACCCGTCTTGCCTGCTGGTGGTGGTCAGAGGGACGGGTGGCACCAGTGTACGGCAAGCCCCGCCTCTGTCAGTGCGCCCCAGGGCAGCTGTAGCTACGACGTAGCTCATCCCCACCAGCGTGTGCATGTGTGTGTGAATGGGTGGATGACTGATTGTGTTGTGAAGCGCCTTGGGGGGTTGTAGAACCCTAAGAAGGCACTATACAAATACAGGCCATTTACCATCAATTTCCATTTAGACTAGGAATGTAAGAAAATATCGATATGGCAATATATCATGATATATATCGTATCGTGATATGTATCGTATCGCCAGAATTTTACCAATACACCCTAATTTAGACAAAAAAATGTGTTATTAAAAAAACAGCTACTTGAAGTCAGAGCCTGCATCCTCCTCTGTCTGTGAATAACCTCAGAGTTTTGTTTACCTCCCAGGTAAACTCCACGAGAGCCTCTAAACCAAGTGTCAAGTTTGTCCATAAGACAAATCCAGAAGAGCTGACATTAAAGCCACATCAGCTGAATTAGCTTCCCCGGTTCTGCCTTCTCCTCCTGGTGCTCACTCAAACAAACTTTGTGAGAAGAGGTTCCAGTTTTGCTAAAGCAGCATGACTGAAGCTGATGTGGGACGTCGTGAGCCAAAGCTGGAAAACAGTCTGCAGCACTGCTGTGTAACTGGCCTGAAATCAGCTGTAACGTCCCAACAATGGGGTGATGACGTTGTCTGTATGCAAACTATAATTCAGATCCAGTAAATCATGATGGGAGTTTAGGAGCACACCGGATATATTGTCTTTATATTTCTGTACGCTGCGTTAATCACTGTAAAGTTTGAGGACCACAGAATTACAAGATACAAACATCAATCTGTCACTGTCTGTGAACTCCTGCTCTCCTGGCAGAGATTCAGGCAGTGAATTAATCAAAGGAACCCTTATTGCCAAATTACTGACATGGGTTCAAAGATAAATGTCTCCTGGCTGACGCCAGCTGACAGTCCCAGGAGTGATTAATTTGACTCCACTCTCGTGATTGGCAGACACAAACAGAGTGTGACGCCTCATCATCATCGTGCTACACGCCGCCACACGCTGCTCCTTGTTTTGTCTGGATCCAGGTTGTGGCTGTGGTCGCTGGTCGGACAACATGTTCTTGGTTGATTTGAGCTGAAGAGAGGTTGAGCCTCGGGGGTGAGCGGAAAAGCACTTTCACAAAGGTCTCAATTTGGACCGGTGACAGGATTGAGTTATGTGGCCACTGTCCTGTCAGATGCAATAAGGGAGGAAAACAGATGAAAAGACCCGAGATTTCCCTTTCTGCAGCCCCGCATACCTCCTGCACGCAGTAATACAATTATCTTTTCATAACCTGGAAAGATAGCCCTGCACCTTTGCTTTGGAGATTTAGCTTGACATGAGTATCTGAGTGGATGCTGAGGTGACCCCCCCCCAGAAAGGTACCTGTGTGTGTTATTCAAATTCAACATAATAATCCACTTTAGGAATTCTGGTTCTGACACGGCAATCAGAAACATCCCTCTGGACCAGAAAAAAAAACATGATCAGGTTTTCATCTTCACCTGTTATCCTGAACACGTCTGTCAGTCTGATATCAGTCCCCACGGAGGAAAACTAGATCAATCAAATCCATTAACTCGCTTTTGTGTTTATCACATTTTAAATTCGCAGCAGGGGCTTGCGTTGTCATAGAAACAGCTGCGATAGGGAAAAAAAAGGTTAAATTGTTGGTGAACTTGATAGGATGCAAGGAGCAAAGAGAGTCATCATTATGGGAGATGGTAGCATGAGCACAGGGATGTGTGTGTAAGTGTGTGTGTGTGTGTTGGGGGGGGGGGTTGTTTTGTTTATTTAAAAACAATGGCCTTACAAATGAAAGTTCGCTGGTGCTTACGAGTTCCCCTCTGCTATATATGAAAAAGCTGGGCGAGTACGGTGAGACTCGCGGACGATATTAAGTCAAGGCAGCTTAATGCCCTCGGTGCTGAGCGTTAGCTGCATTCCTGCGCCGTAATAAAACTCAATGACAGAATTGTGTTTTCAAAGTGCAGAATTGGTTTGTACCTGAACCACAATGCAATCATCTTGTCTTCCCTCAGAAGGAGATGCTGTCTGGTCCACCTGAGTTAAAGCTGCGATGTGATGTCTTCTTACTTGGAGATTGCACATTAGCATTCCCGCCGACCAGGAAGACTTTCACGGCCGGCAATTTCTAAAACGCTAGCCCGGCTCTAACAAGTGTTTGCACTTCACTTTTCTATTACAGGGTTGTGAAAGTAAGAAACCCGCCTAGCGCTGAGCCGTTTTTCTCAAATGGAAACTATTTCATTGCCTGGTACTTTATTCTAACTATGGAGCACATTGTGTTTCTTGGCAAAGAAATCTTCTCAAAGTCCTGTTTTTATATGAATTTCTGAAAATGCAGCTATAAATGTAAAGAAGGAAGAGGCAGTACTCAATTTTACAACAAGAAAATCTTGGTTAAAATGAACAATTTTTGAATAATCTTCCAACTGTGCTTCATATCTGGTGTTTTAAGTGTCCTAAAATATTACAAAAGTACAACAAATAACATGTAGAATAGAAAACCCCTTTATTGTCCCCCAGTTTGGAAATGGTGGCGTCACAGCTGCAATTAAATTCATAGCCGAAGCAAAAAGGAGAATAAAAAATAAAGAATATAGAGTAAATAGGATTAGAGAGTAAACTACAAGAAAACATTCATCCGTTTTTGTCCACTTATCCGGAGTCGGGTCGCAGGGGCAGCAGCCTAAGCAGAGAGGCCCAGACTTCCCTCTCCCCAGCCACTTGGGCCAGCTCCTCTGGGGGAATCCCAAGGCGTTCCCTGGCCAGATGAGAGACATAGTCCCTCCAGCGTGTCCTGGGTCTTCCTTTAGGTCTCCTCCTGGTTGGATGTGCCCGGAAAACCTCACCAGGGAGGCATCCAGGAGGCATCCTAACCAGATGCCCGAGCCACCTCAACTGGCTCCTCTTGATGTGGAGGAGCAGCGGATCTACTCCAAGCCCCTCCCCTCTTTTGCTCATTACATCCCGGAGTAAATCGAGAGCTTCACCTTCCAGCTCAGCTCTCTCTTCACCACGACAGACCGGCACAACGCCCGCATCACTGCAGACGCAGCACCAATGCGCCTATCAATCTTGCGCTCCATCTATCCCTCACTCATGAACAAGACCCCGAGATACTTAAACGTAAACAAGAAAACATAATGCAGAAATACTCAAAAGATTGAAAAATATTGGATAAATACACATTTTAAGAAATAAAAAATAAAATATTGCATGGAAACAGATGGCAGAGTATTTACAGGGAATGAGAACATTAATGGAAAACTGTGCAAATGCAGTAATGAATGGGTGCAGGTAGAATAAGACACATCACTATAATGGAAGCTCTTTTCCAAATGGAGTAATTACTGTTTTAATAGCCAAAAACATGCATGTTAGGGTAAACTGAGTCCATTTGAATGAAAGCGTCTGCAAAATGAATAAACAAACATAATGTGTATCTCTTTATTTGATTTAGCCACTTTCTTTATTTTTAATTACCATCCTCATAATGAAATACTGTTCATACAGCTGTTCACACCCTCACCACCCATATTAAACAGCATGGAGGAGGGGGGACACAATCATAGACATTTAATGCTGTTGAAAAGATTTTATTATGAAACAGAAGCTTCACATGTTTCCTGAACTTTGACTCTAAACTGGTGTTTTACAGAGCAGTAAACCAGGTGATGGTGTGTCAGCAGGACACTGGCGGGACCAGGAAACACAAGCTAAACTGGTTATAACTGCAGATTCGTGCAAATACTCCGTTGTTCTCTTTAAACATTACAAGTCGAGTTTTTTATCCATCTATAAAACATAACTGTGAACATTTAAAGCAGTTGAAGCGTTTAAATGTGCATTTTCAGTCAGTAAATAAAGATTCCCATTGCTTTACTCTCTGGAGCTATCCATGGTGCTGGACTGAAGAAAACAGTTCTTCACTGCAAAAGCAGGATCACATTTTAAGTCATTGCTTGTTTCTCCAAGATCATTTAAACTGGGTTTGGTAAATTTCTTTGCTTATTACAGACAAGTGTTAGCTACATCTGTGTGTTCTGGGCTAACGTTGCTGTGATTATTTGACCAGTTTAGTAGCCCACACCTCATGTGGCCAGGTGATATTGCTCCGCATCCACCTAAATATGATGAACGAGAAGTGGAATACATGAGAAACCACCAGCTCATTAGCTTTCAGCGTTTAGAAGAAGTTTGTGAGCAACCTGAGCTGTCTGAGTGGAATCCGGAGCTTGATTATACACCGAAAACACAATTCTGTCTGAGGTATTCAGAAGAGCCGAGAAAACAAACAGACCGGATCTGAACCGGGAACAATGCAATTGCTGTGAGATGGATGGTGGGGAGTATTTGCAGCTCAACACATGAGATAAGGTGAGGAGAGGGATCTCACCAGAGGCGAGTGGTTTGCACTCTACTCAGTTGAAAATGAATGGCTGATCTGTGTTTCCACACACATACACGCTGTTTAAAGCCCCTCGGATGTTTACCTTCAAAGGCTTTTCAAACTCAAGAACCACAAAGGAGCTGTTTCAAGCAACACCTCCCGGTGTTTCAGCAGGACAGCCGAGCGCCGCAAAATCCCCCCCAACTCGCAGATTCTCCTGCATCCTGCCACTTCTCAAATGTATAATTAAAACTGGACCTCACTTGCTTTTCTCTTTCAGTTCTACTCAGGCACAAGACCTGTTGTAAATATTTGGTAGATTATTTTACTTGGGGATGATTTTTATTCTGGGTTTTTGATTTTTGTACATCCAAATCCCATAAATACTGCAATATTCCTATAAAAGGTACACGGCACGGGAAATGTACACTCACCGGCCACTTTATTGGATACACCTTGCTAGTACCGGGTTGGACCCCCTATTGCCTTCAGAACTGCCTTAATCCTTTGTGGCATAGATTCAACAAGGCACTGGAAACATTCCTCAGAAGGTTTTGGTCCATATTGACATGATAGCATGATGCAGTTGCTGCAGATTTGTCGGCTGCACATCCGTGATGAATGTCCCGTTCCACCACATCCCAAAGGTGCTCTATTGGATTGAGATCTGGTGACTGTGGAGGCCATGTGAGTCCAGTGAACTCATTGTCATGTTCAAGAAACCAGTCTGAGATGATTCCAGCTTTATGACATGGAGCATTATCCTGCTGGAAGTAGCATCAGAAGATGGGTCCACTGTGGTCATAAAGGGATGGACATGGTCAGCAACAATACTCAGGTAGGCTGTGAGGTTGCAACGATGATCAATTAGTACTAAGAGGCCCAAAGTGAGCCAAGAAAATGCCCCCCCCCCCTGTACACCACCACCAGCCTGAACCGTTGATACAAGGCAGGATGGATCCATGCTTTCAAGTTGTTGATGGCAAATTCTGACCCTACCATCTGAATGTTGCAGCAGAAATCGAGACTCATCAGACCAGGCAACATTTTTCCAATCTTCTATTGTCCAGTGTTGGTGAGCCTGTGTGAATTGTAGCCTCAGTTTCCTGTTCTTAGCTGACAGGAGTGGCACCCGGTGTGGTCTTCTGCTGCTGGAGCCCATCTGCCTCAAGGTTCCACGTGTTGTGTGTTCAGAGATGCTCTTCTGCAGACCTTGGTTGTAACGAGTGGTTATTTGAGTTACTGTTGAACCAGTCTGGCCATTCTCCTCTGACCTCTGGCATCAACAAGGCATTTTCACCCACAGAACTGTCGCTCACTGGATGTTTTCCGTTTTTCGGACCATTCTCTGTAAACCCTAAAGATGGTTGTGATCCCAGAAGATCAGCAGCTTCTGAAATACTCAGACCAGCCCGTCTGGCACCAACAACCATGCCACGTTCAAAGTCACCTTCTTCCCCATTCTGAAGCTCGGTTTGACCTGCAGCGGATCGTCTTGACCATGTCAACATGCCTACATGCATTGAGTTGCCACCATGTAATTGGCTGATTAGTCATTTGTGTTAACGAGCAGTTGGACAGCAGGTGTACCCAACAAAGTGGCCGGTGAGAGTATTTTATTGGTGAGGAATATATGAAAGAGGAGCCAATTGATAAAGGGATTATATGACAGCTGCGTTTTGGTGGAATAATTACCTGTTTGCGTAATTTATAAAGAATTTCCAGACACACTCAGAAGAAGCTGTGTCTCGGTGAAAACACTCCCCAGGACCTGTATCAAAAGCTTAAAATGAGCTGCAGAGGCTTCCTCCTCGTGGGAATTCATCTCCACAACTGTGTAGCAGAGAACAGAAGCACTTAGAGTCAAAGCGAGCTTCCATTTTGACTTCTAATTACATTCAGTGACATAAACATGTCAAACCGAAAGGTTTTGAGGAGTCACAACCCAATTTTTTAATGAAGCTATAGATGAATGTTGGCAAATCGTCAAAAAAAGGATGAATTCTTATCCACATGTTTAAGAAGCAAAGGGAGAAGATGGCAGTTTTAGTAAAAAGCCGCCAGCATTGATTTCCTCAAATGTTCATTGCGTCGGGGCGTTAGCAGAAATGTGGGGCGTACTTTTTACTGTCGAAGCCGTGATAAAACTTAACTTTACTGCAAAGTCTGGGAAGATCCAGACCAAAGACTTTACTAGAAAACCTGATCAAAAGGAAGCAAAAAAACTCTGGGAGGGGAGTTTTAAAGGAAGCTATAGTCTGGTGAGTTTCGACTAAGGCAAACACACCCCCTTGGTAAAGAGACGAGGCAAACAAAATGAAAGCACGGATTAGGGGTGGGGAGGAGGCCTAATGGTGGTAGATTATAATGGCATTACAACCTGGTGAGACACAAGCACACACAGCAGGCTTGAGGTGGCTGTGGGATGCTGAGACTGACGCTCAGCAGCTGACTCATGCAGAAGCTAAGCAGAGGGGCGAGGATCATAAGACTGCTGCTTGGCTGTGAGGACAGAGAAAATCTCTACAGTGAGTCATCCTTCACGGATTTTTATCCTTTATCAATTAGATCATTAACCATCAGTAGCCATAGCTGAAAGGCTATCTGCACTGTTTATACCCATTAAATCACAAAAAATTCTATAGTTTGAGGTTTTCCATCACATTTTTAATAGCCCACCAACATTTTAGCCTAATGTGATTATAAGAAAATTATTATATTTAAAAAGGGATCGTGAGAAGACATTATTCTTGTAATTATATTTATGTTAAAGTCATAGAGAGATGAAGAATATTGGATTCCTACATGGATTTAGATGTTCCTCCAGACTAGGTGTGCTTTCCTAGTTAAATTGTTCAGATATATAAGACAGAGCTGTCCCATATAAACATGCTATATTATCAAAGATACTCTCAGAATAGGAGTTGCAGTGATTTGCGGTATACTTTGCTGCTGATTTGTATATATTTGACTTCTTTGTGGGGAAAGAAAATCTGACAGACTTTGGCATTGGAAGACAGAATGTCCTTCTGATATGTTTGTTGCAAAGCTCATGCATGTATATTCAAAAAATGTCCTTGTTGTATATCAGACACGTTCCCTGTCAAATGACAATTGTTAGAATGTTTAGATGTCAGCCTTTGGTTAAGAAATGGAATGTTTTGAATATTTTTTCTCATTTTCCACCTCAGTCTGTTCCGTCAGTGTTTACTTCAACATCACTAAAAAAAAGAAAGAAAAAACTAGGCCTATTTTTGTTCCGAATATATATATATATATATATCACACGTGTGAAATCAAACCATCCACTTAGGAAGCAACACTGATTGGTTAATCAGTCTCACCTGCTGTTGTGCAAATGGAACAGACAACTGGTGGAAATTATAGGCAGTTAGCAGGACATCCCCAATAAGGGAGTGGTTTTGCAGATGGTGACCACAGACCACTTCTCAGTTCCTGCTTTCTGGCTGATGTTTTGGTCACTGTTGAATGCTGGCGGTGCTTTCACTCTAGTGGTAGCATGAGATGGAGTCTACAACCCACACAAGTGGCTCAGGTAGTGCAGCTCAACCAGGATGGCACATCAATGTGAGCTGTGGCAAGGTTTGCTGTGTCTGTGTCAGCGTAGTGTCCAAAGCATGGAGGTGCTACCAGGAGACAGGCCAGTACATCAGGAGACGTGGAGGAGGCCGTAGGAGGGCAACAACCCAGCAGCAGGACCGCTACCTCTGCCTTTGTGCAAGGAGGAACAGGAGGAGCACTGCCAGGGCCCTGCAACATGACCTCCAACGGGCCACAAATGTGCATGTGTCAACTCAAACGGTCAGAAACAGACTCCATGAGGGTGGTATGAGGGCCCGACGTCCACAGGTGGGGGTTGTGCTTACAGTCCAACACCATGCAGGACGTTTGGCATTTGCCACTGGTGTCCTGTTCTCTTCACAGATTAAAGCAAGTTCACACTGAGCACATGACAGATGTAACAGAGTCTGGAGACGCTGTGGAGAACATTCAACTATGTAAAGAACAAAGTATTTAATAAGAATATTTCATTCATTCAGATCTAGGATGTCTTATTTTTGTGTTCCCTTTATTTTTTTAGCCGTGTATTTACATACAATAAATAACAGATTAAGTATTACATTCTTTTTTGTTTTTTCAAATGGTTGTAAACCTTCAAATGGGACCAGATGGTAAATAGAACTTATCTGTATCTAGAAAAATCCTTCAGCATATTCTAACAGATAAGAATTACAACTTCTGGTAAATGTAACCCTCCAGCAGCATTTCAGGAGCCGCTGTTGTTGATTGTGGTAACCTGACAACAACATGCCCCTGCACTTGCAGATGCATGAGCTGCATTTGCATTTGTAAGCTGGCTGGTAGCTGAATTTCTATCCCACTGAGTTGAGATGCTTTTGTGTTCACAGGAAACTTCAGATCTGAGTCCACAAGGACTCTGAACTGATTAAATCAATAGAGCTTTACAAAAAAACAACAACAAAGAAGCATGTAACTGCAGAGGCAGCATGTCGGTAACGTGAACTTTAGAAGCAAGTCAGAAAAGTTTTTGTTTTCCAAACCCAAAAACCTTAACATGGAACCATGAATCAAACTTTACGGATGTGTGCTGGACCCAAAACAACAGATTTGAAGTCTAATCCCACTTTTGCATACAGAATTTTCCCATTTTGCATGACCGTAACACATTTTTGGAACAAAGCAGCTGCAGTTTTCTGAGCTGGATGCTGCAGCTTTTGTCCTCAGGCTGCGACAACTGGCTGGGGATCACTTTTGTGATGACACAGCTTTGCCCTTATTAGCTTCTGTTATGTCCAATGGTTATTTCTCCCAAAGGAGACGCTGTTTGTTTCATCTGTCTGTAGACACGCAAGCATTGTTTGGTATACCTCTCATTTCCTGCAGGAAAGCTGCAAAAGTAGTTCAGTTCAAGAGTTGGCTAATGTTGTAATAGCATTTCATTTGTAATGATGTTTAAATCTGAATATTTCTACTCACTCTCCTAGTAACACTGTGGCTCTTGTGTTTGCTTTTGATTAGTTTCATTTCATGATTTTCAAAAATTGGGGAAAATATTGCCTTGTTTCACGTTGTTTTATAAAAGAACTTAAAACATCATTGATTTACTAATTTTACATAAACAACAGGGATGTTCAATAAAGACTTTTTTACCGATATACAGATATTGTCTAACCTGGCCTTTTCACTGGATGGGAAAGTGGCACGTAATGTAATAGACGTATTTCTCAAGCTCATCGGCAAGTTCCTTCTGAGAGGTCATGAAATCCCTGTAGAATTGGAAGACCACGCGTAATTTCAGCAGTTCACGTGATAACATGGAAGTAAAGCCTACTGCACACTGGAAGCATCAGCGTCGCGGAACGGTTTACTCGCAATTTTTGCACTGCGCTCCTCGCTGGACTCCCCCTTTCAATAAAAAAAAAGAAAAAAAAAAGAAGTAATTTTATGTATCAAACGTCATGGATCTACTGTCCTGTATACTTACATTTTTAACAATATCTGTACAAAATAGGACAACTACTTCAATTTAAGTTAGACCATTTGTGCCAAACCAACAAAAATCTCTCAAACTAACCTCTGACCTTGAATCTGTCATATTGACATTTGAGTGCGAGGAGAAGCAGCTGAAGAGTTTGATGTATGATATGTGCATGCTATGTAAAAGCTGTGTCATTAAAGTTACAATGTGTAGTTTTTACCATTAATCTCTGGAAATATTCATCTAAATGTTTTTGAAAATGAATTAAATGCTGCCCAGTTGTTGAAAAATATTGGTGGCTTCGTAACATATAACCATAAAAATTGGGTCTAAAATACATCGGCACGGGTCTAAGTCTCTGGGGGACACCATATTAGACGCAATGTTTCCTTCTACGGGAGCCCGTGAGGACAAAACGCATTTACAGATTTGTAACAAGTGGTTACAAAACTTTCACCATTCATAAATGTTGTTTTGCACATTTACCTCTTCGCTCGTTGCCAGCGACGAAAGGGAGTCTGATGTCATTTTGCTGGAGGTTGAACGATCTGACGAAGTACTCGTTCGACAATTGCGCTCCCAGGGATTTTTGACCCTAATGGCCATCCATTGCTAAGGTCTTATACCTCTTACTTGCAATGATTTGGGTATGCACTGCCCCCTGTTGCCAGGGAAAATACACACCATCACTTTTAAAAAGTAATTGTGGTGAACACTTAAAAGCATATTCTCACACTAGAAGGGCATGCTCTTATTGTGAAGGAGGTGTTAGAGGAAGTTGGTAAGGTTTTGACAGGAAGTCTACCTGGGGAGAGGAAAAGGAAGCTTTGTACTTTTTTGTGAGTTGGAAGTTTGCCATTAAAAGGTTGAGACTGCAAATACCTTTTCTCATCTCTTTCTTGTCAACTTGCACAATATTACATTTTAATGCCAATATCGGCCAATAAAATCAGACAGTCCTAATAAACAATAAATGTTTTTAGAGCACCGTTAGGCAGCCCTGATGTTTTTCAAAATTGGAATCCTACGTGTTCTCAGACTTGAGATAATTTGCCAGCCTGGTCTCATAAAAGGAGCAGAACCTTTTTGTACTGAAGCCATGAAATGTGTGAAACTTCTAAGCAGGTTCCATGAAAAATGCCAAGCTTTTCTTCCCACCGACATCTATGACGTGTCAAGATGTCGGGTTGGATTTCTATCTGCCTGTGAGACCAACCCGCTCAGTTACCAGGGTGGCAAGTTGTGCCCCAGGCCATGACGACGGCACCGCTGCTCGTGTGAAAGAGTGGCAGGAGATTCATTCGTTCAGACGAGAGCACAAATTAGGTTCGTTCTCCAGGTAACACCATCTCTGGCTGTTTAACCCAGTTTACTTTCAAATATTTTCTAGCCTGAACCAAACCAAAAAGTAATAAAGAATAGTGAAAAAAATAATAATTTCAGATCAAATTCAAACTGCATTTTGTTGAGTGGCAGGAATATCCTTCATTATCCCCATTCTACCCTCACTAGTCCTGTAGTTTCTCATTTATTTCATGTGCAAGAACATCGAAATTCACAGTTAGTGATATTGGTTCATTTCCATAACAAAGAGTCACCAGGTGAGACAAAACATTGACTTTTGGTCACTTTGGGACATCTTTGTTGCTTTCAGCCATGATTAGGATGAGTAACTGAAGGCTGTTGTCTTCCAATTGTCCCACCTTTATAAAACACCAAGTCATTAGCTGCTTAAAAAGGCAGAATTTGAAATCTAGATCGCCTTTACCAAGAAAGTAAATCAGCTCAGGGCGCCGTAGCAGTCAACGCTTCCAACAGCGGCTGTGATTTGTTTGGTCTGCCTGGTGTTGACCTAACTCATTACAGAAGCTGCAAGGTGGTCACATGTACCCGCTTCTTTTGCCAAGCTTTCCCATCCAAGTCAATTTCACAGCTCGGCTGTAGTGAGTTTTTCCCCATTTCGTCTCTTTCAAACTCAATTTCAAAGAGTTCTGGGAGACAGCAGCGGCCCCGCTGTTGGTCGATCACGTTTTCTCATTAATTTAAAGCCACCGTAGATGCCTTTCGATTACGCCATGAATAATAAATAGGTCTTTTGGTCTCCTTGTGGTGAGAGAAGCTCCATTTAATCCTCTGTCTAAGTATATTAAAGTTCTCTAGAGTAAAAAAAAGAAGACTACCACACTTAGACATATGACCATGTTATTGTAGACTTAATAAACAAGCAGTCTGGTTGGGTTTACGGTGAGCTGCTAGGCACCATCAACGTCCAACCTCTAACCATAGAATATTGTTTAGGGTGTGACGCGTCTCAAATAACATTTTTCACATATGTGATCTAATATTTAAGTCTCTGCTGTCAGATGAAGTATCTCTCCCCATATTTCAGAGTGGTTTCTCCTGTACACACTTGGATCGAAAGCCCTAATATGATTTGGGCTTCAGTTATCCGTTATCACGAGCATTTCTCTCCACGGTTTTGAAAAAAGATGAGAAAATCCGAGGAGGTAAGTGAGAGGCTGGATGAATTTACATTTTGTTGCATCTATCAGAGTGCTGCAGGCATTAACGCGCGGGCTAAATGCGCTTCAATTCAGGAGAACTGACTGAAGAGATCACAGATGCTTGGCTCATCGAGTAATCTTCATTCAGTGGGGTTCTCCTGATTATCATAGCATTAATGCTACATGTGAAGCCACCATTAATAATGCAATACCTTGTCTACCTCAATTAAGGACCTCCCTCTGGTCTGGTCTCATATCCTGTTTGTACAACACTCTCCTGCAGGAGGATTGTGGAGGTGCCATGTCTCCACCTAAAGGTATCCCAGGGTACTGCACTGGAGCCCTGCAACTGTGTGTGTCCCACATGACAAAACGCTGAACTGATAGGCAGGATAATCATATAAACACTCCGAGCAGCATTTAAATCAGAGCCAATTACGGATATCTGTCTCGTTTGATGACACATTAGGCACAAGTGGATATAATTAGGCTTGTAAAATTAGTCAAATTTAAGGGAAATAAGGTATGCTTCTAATTACAGTCACATATTCGTAGTTTTAGAAGAGAAAAACAATAATTAGGCTGAATGCACTGCAATACGTTTTATTTGACCAACTCAACAATAAAATAACAGAATTTCATCAGTATTTTACAATATTTGATGTAATTCCATACAAAATGGCTAAATAAATATTGATAGTGTGGAAAAAATTTACATGAATCCAGAAAGTTTTTCCTTCACTTTTTCTTCAATGTTTGTGTAGTATTTCATTTTGGTGAGAAGGGCTCTGGCAGCATGGAGCTCTCCTGTGGGAACGAAAAAAAAAGGTGCAACAGAAAGTTCAATCGATGACTTGCTACAGAAAAGGTTCGGCATAGATTACTAAACAAACAAAAGGAACGAGTGGGTGGAATACACAATGTTGCAGCGAGACATCTGATTAGAATACCTTTATGAAGGGCAGCATCTATCTGCTCCGTCAAGTCGGCAAGTTTCCCTGCAGGGGGGGAGACGAGAACCAGCGCTGCATGTGTTAATAAGACGAGGCACATACCGTCTGTTGATTCTAATTCTTAGCAAATAAAAAAAAAAACAGCAACACACTAGCTTTGTCTGCCTTAGTTCAAATAAGAAATCAAATACAAACACTTTGTTAACACAGGTTAAAATATGCAGCGTTGTAAACAGGTGCAGCAAAACATGTAACTGCATAAATGAGAACTGAACACTTCATAGAGATAAATGCAGATTTTTCAAATGCAATTATAAGCCATCGTTTGTGTCCCTCCGACCACCACCAGAAGTAAGGTGGGTGAAGTGTTTTGCTCAAGAACACAACTGCGACAGATCAAGAGCGAACCTGCAAACCTTCGGTTATGGGGTGGACACTTAACTCCTCCTCTACTGTCACTCCACGGGGGGATGGATGGACGTACAGATCAGAAGATAATGATAAATGACCCGCGTTTGTATAGCACCTTTCAGAGTCAGAGGACTCCAAAGCACTTTACACTACAGTGTATCATCCACCCATTCATACACCCATTCACACACTGGTGGGGATGAGCTACGATGTAGCCACAGCTGCCCTGGGGCGCACTGACAGAGGCGAGGCTTCCAAGCACAGGTGCCACCGGTCTTTCCAACAACCACCAGCAGGCAAGGAGGGTTAAGTGTCTTGCCCAAAGACACAACAGCAGAATTCTCTGCCGGGAGCCGGGGTTGAACCAACAACCCGCTCTACCTTCTGAGCTGCTGCTGCCCAGACACACAGACAAATCAATCAATGATGAATGGATGGACAGAAAAATGAATGGGCAGACTGATGGATGGCTGAATCAACACATGGATAGACAGACGGATGGATAAACAAATGGTGGATGGATGAATGAATAAACGGACAGATGGATGTATGGATGGAATGGACAGGTGGATAAACACATGGACACATTGAAAGATGGACACATTAATGGATGACCACATGGATGGATGGACAGACATGTGGATGGATGGATGGATGGATAGATGGATGGATGGACAGACAGACACATGGATGGATGGATGGATGGATGGATAGACGCATGGATGGATGGATGGACACATGGATGGATGGATGGATGGATGGATGGATAGACGCATGGATGGATGGATGGATGGATGGATGGATAGACACATGGATGGATGGATGGACACATTGATGGATGGATGGATGGATGGATGGATGGATGGATAGACGCATGGATGGATGGATGGACACATGGATGGACAGACACATGGATGGATAGATGGATGGACGGACAGACACATGGATGGATGGATGGATGGATGGATGGATGGATGGATAAATGGATGAACACATGGATAGATGGATGGATGGATGGATGGATAGATGGACACATGAATGGATGGATGGATGGATAAATGGATGAACACATGGATAGACGGATGGATGGATGGGTGGATAGATGGGCACATGGATAGACGGATGGATGGATGGACACATGGATGGATGGATAGATGGATAGACGCATGGATGGATGGATGGACACA
>SSNS01000007.1:1207658-1327123 GCA_006937985.1 Aphyosemion australe | reverse complement strand
ATAGATGGACACATGGATGGACGGATAGATGGATGGACACATGGATGGACGGATGGATGGATGGATGGATGCGTGGATGGATGGGTGGATGGATGGATGGATGGACAGACACATGGATGGATGGATGGATGGATGGATGGATGGATGGATGGATGGACACAAGGATGGATAGATGGATAGACGCATGGATGGATGGGTGGATGGATAGACACAAGGATGGATGGATGGATGGATGGATGGATAGACACAAGGATGGATGGATGGATGGATGGACACAAGGATGGATGGATGGATGGATGGATGGATGGATGGATGGATGGATGGATGGATGGACACAAGGATGGATGGATAGATGGATAGACGCATGGATGGATGGGTGGATGGATTGATGGATGGATAGACACAAGGATGGATGGATGGATGGATGGATGGATAGACACAAGGATGGATGGATGGATGGATGGATGGATAGACACAAGGATGGATGGGTGGATGGATGGATGGATAGACACAAGGATGGATGGATAGATGGACGGATGGATGGACACAAGTATGGATAGATGGATGGATGGATGGATGGATAGACACAAGGATGGATGGATGGATGGATGGATGGATGGACACAAGGATGGATGGATAGATGGACACATGGATAGACGGATGGATGGATAGATGGACACATGGATAGACGGATGGATGGATGGATGGATGGATAGATGGACACATGGATAGACGGATGGATGGATGGATAGATGGACACATGGATAGACGGATGGATGGATGGACACATGGATGGACGGATACATGGATGGATAAATGGATGAACACATGGATAGACGGATGGATGGACGTACAGATCAGAAGATAATGATAAATGACACGCGTTTGTATAGCACCTTTCAGAGTCAGAGGACTCCAAAGCACTTTACACTACAGTGTATCATCCACCCATTCATACACCCATTCACACACTGGTGGGGATGAGCTACGATGTAGCCACAGCTGCCCTGGGGCGCACTGACAGAGGCGAGGCTTCCAAGCACAGGTGCCACCGGTCTTTCCAACAACCACCAGCAGGCAAGGAGGGTTAAGTGTCTTGCCCAAAGACACAACAGCAGAATTCTCTGCCGGGAGCCGGGGTTGAACCAACAACCCGCTCTACCTTCTGAGCTGCTGCTGCCCAGACACACAGACAAATCAATCAATGATGAATGGATGGACAGAAAAATGAATGGGCAGACTGATGGATGGCTGAATCAACACATGGATAGACAGACGGATGGATAAACAAATGGTGGATGGATGAATGAATAAACGGACAGATGGATGTATGGATAGAATGGACAGGTGGATAAACACATGGACACATTGAAAGATGGACACATTAATGGATGACCACATGGATGGATGGACAGACATGTGGATGGATGGATGGATGGATGGATGGATAGATGGATGGATGGACAGACAGACACATGGATGGATGGATGGATGGATGGATGGATGGATGGATGGATGGATGGATGGATGGATGGATGGATGGATGGATGGATAGACGGATGGATGGATGGATGGATGGATGGATGGATGGATGGATGGATGGACACAAGGATGGATGGATAGATGGATAGACGCATGGATGGATGGGTGGATGGATGGATGGATGAACAGACACAAGTATGGATGGATGGATGGATAGACACAAGGATGGATGGATAGACACAAGTATGGATGGATGGATGGATGGATAGCACATGGATGGATGGATAGATGGACAGATGGATGGATAGCACATGGATGGATGGATGGATGGACACAAGGATGGATAGCTGGATAGACGCATGGATGGATGGGTGGATGGATGGATGGATGAACAGACACATGGATGGATGGATGGATGGATGGATGGATAGATGGACAGATGGATGGTTCAGCTACTGTTATGTTGTAACAGGTCACACAGAATCTTTAAATGTGAGCATAGGAACAGCATCTCTGCAGCAGCACAAAATAGAAATTCCAGAACTCTCACTTGTGCGTACAGACTAACTGTTTGCATGAACAAACCAACATGTTCATGAACCACACGTATGGATTCACAGATCAACTGTTTTTCTCTACTGCCTGGAGCTGGAGCTGTGAAAGCCTTCTGTTTCTAAAAGCCTGTTGCAAACTCATTCAGTGTAATAATCACTTTATTATCATCTGCATTCCTCTTCACTCGTATGACACTTATGATAATAGTATCTTCTAAATCACTGTGGTGGAATAAACACACACACAAACACACACACAGGGAGGTTGTGTCACCGCAGCTTCACACATGCTGCGATGATAAACAACCGATACCGCCCACGTTTAGAGGGAACTGTCTGTGGTGGAAAACAAAGCAGGAGAAAGCTGCAGTAATTAGGACACACCTTTTCCATTCCTCTTGAGTCAGCGTGTCCAAACTTTAAACCAGCACTATACCGCAGGGAGCAGCAGCTTTTCCTGTTTGTTTCATATCCAATAAATATAGTTGGGAAATTTGAAATAACTGCATACTTGATCGAGTCAACTACATTTCACATCCTCTCCTGTGATGCTGTTTAAAATCTAGGTCAACGTGTTCACCTCTGATTTCACTTGGGCATCAAATGACACTTATTTACCTTTCATGTCTTGGCCAATCTTACTGGCTTCTTCTGGAGTCTGCGCTTCATCGAGGACTTCATTAACCTCCATCAGCTCCAACAGGAAGTCCGAATCAGCCTGAGAGTCGGTGCCCTCCTCCAGACGCATGCCCTCTAACTCCAGCTGAAAATCAAGATCCATCAAACTCAATGATCTTCTCAATAAACTCTCGAATGTCAAAAAGTGAAAAATCAATTAAATAATCATGGATTAAGGTTATTATTAAATAAACTGTTCATTAGAAAATGAAGGGTTCTAAACTCACCATATAGAGACCACGACTCAAAGGCTTCAGCAGAGTCTTGTATGCTTTGTTCACAAGAGCAGACTGGCTTTCTGAAAATCCCTGTTCTTTCTGCAAAAGACAGTTCAAATAAGTCAGTCGATGATCATGCCTTAAAAAATCATCTGGGATTTTTATCAGCTGTATTAAGCTTTTTTGTGTCAATCAGCCAACACTCAGAGTCCAAATTGGGTTTGAATGAAGGCAACTGGACTTCTTTGGTTCCAGTTGCCTTCATTCGAACCCAATTTGGACTACCATGACCTGGATGACTGAGAAGCTTCACCACCAACACTGAGTCCACAGATAAATATTGAACTTAGTCAAGAGGGAATAAAAACTGAGATACTTTACACCTTGCTGTCCTAACCTGACCCTCCCAGCGGCTTAGTGGTATGAGTGTCTGCCCTGAGACTGGGAGGTCGTGAGTTCAAATCCAAAAATGGGACCCAATGCCTCACCGCTTCACACTCAGCATTTTGAGGGGTTAAACCACCAAATAGTTCTGAGCGCAGCCACTGCTGCAGCTCACCGCTCCCCATGGGGATGGATCAAATGCGAAGGTATAATTTCACAGTGTGTGATGATGACTAATGGGACTTTAACTTTAATCTCCACCCCCCTCAAACATCAAATCATTTGTGATTTGACAATTAGGGGCAAGCCACACGCCAGCTCTTTCGTAATGAAGCAGTTTGGGATCCTTTGAGAGACTGAAGCGCGAGTCTGACACGGCATCTGCAGAAAACGAGGCGGGGAGGAAAATATGGTGGAAGTGGTTGGCAGGTCTGGGTACATTTTGCAGCGATCAGGTCTGTCAGCTCCAGTGAAAATCAATAGTCTCACGCTCTGGCTCATGGGCTTCTCGTGTGAAGCTACTCCTGTAATAACCAGTGTGGTGGGTGGATGCCTCGTAACCTTGTATAAGTAATGAGTTTTCCACTTCTATATGATTTAGACCCCCGAGGCAGGAAGATGCCTAATTAATTTAAAACAGGAAAGAGGAAGTGATAAATAAAACCAAATCAGGATGTTGTTGGACAGGTTGGATGTATCCTTCCACACATTCCACTGATGTTTATTTTGCCTTCTGTGTCATTAGATGAGGAAACCATGCACCGTGCTGCTCCTACAGCACAAAATGTAAAATGAACCCTGTCCACCCTGGGTTGAAAAAGCTTAGTCATCAGATGAAAAAACTGAAAATGCACCATTGTGCACCACTTTGTGAAAATAAAAATTGTTTAAATTAATATGAAGACGATTTGTTTTTATCTTTTATTTGTGGTTTTTTTAGTGATCTAAGATTACAATACTAGATTACTGCCTATGTGTATATAGAAGTATCCTTGTTTTTATCTTCTTCTAATTACCTTTTGAGTGATGGTGCTGCTGTGACAAGTGAATTTCCCCACTGAGGGATCAATAAAGTCTATTCTATTCTATTCTATTTTATTCTATTCTATTATATTCTATTCTATGAAGAACAAGGTTTAATCCAGGGTTGTACTCGAAGTAAAAACAGATGTGCAATTTTTCTTTGTTAGAAAATTGATTGTTTTGCTTATTTTGTCTTTTATTTAATTGAAAGAAACTAAGGTGTGCTGTTTCGTTTGCTATATTATATCATGGTCAAAACTAGGGATGCACGATACATCGGCATTAATATCGGTATCAGACGATGTTAGTCATTTTTTAACATATCTGTATCGGTCCGATATGTGAAACTGGGCGGATATTTGTTCATCGTTTTCTGACCAGATGCCCGAACCACCTCAGCTGGCTCCTCGTGGAACCATCACCTTATGGTGGAGGAGTTTGAGTGCCCTAATGGTCCTAGGAATTATGTTTGACTGGGGCAATTGATGCCCCTGGTAGGGTCTCCCATGGCAAATTGGTCCTAAGTAAAGGGTGAGACAAAGAGTGGTTCAGAGTACTCTTTATGATTGTTAAACCAAAAAGCCAGAGTACCCGGCCCGGAGGGTTACCGGGGTCCCACCCTGGAGCCAGGCCTGGGGTTGGGGTGAGCTCCTGGTGGCTGGGCCCAGCTCGAACCGGATACATGGGCTCATCCAACTGTGCACCCACCACCTGCAGAAGGAACATGAAGGGTCCGGTGTATTGTGGATCGCGTAGCAGACCAAAGCGGAAGCTTTGGCGGTCCGGTCCCCGGACAAGGAAACTGACTATAGGGACTGGGCCGATATTAACAAACAATATATTTTTTCCATCTAGTAGCCATTTGTGCATCAGTTTCACAAGGGGAGAGGGGTTATAATGCGTAATTGTTTTGACATATGAGTGATAGTAATCATCTCAGAAGCATAAGTGTGTGTGGTGTGAGTATATAATAATAATTATTATTATAATTATTGGCAAAAATCTGGCAATATGATATATATCACAATATAGGGGAGACAATACAATATCTTGCGATACTAAAAGTCAGACGATTTTTGTGATTTTTTTTGACTGAACTTAATTGAAAAACGCAGGCCAGATGCCTCCAAGTGTGCCAATTGTTATTGCATGAGTTTGCTGCTCTATTAGAATGAAGGCAGTAAAAACTGCTGCCACCTAGCAGTCGGGGTTTGAACTGCACCACACGCATGAAATATAGCAAACGTTTGCGTGTAAATTCTCAATAAAAAATCGATACACTGCTTTTAAATATCGATTCAGTGTCGTTACACAAAATATCACAATATTTCAGTGTATTGATATTTTCCTTCTTATATTAATGTAATATCGATAAATATCGGTTATCGGGTATAATAACGATATTAATATTGAATATTGATATTGACCCACATTTTCATATCGGTCTTGACTATTTTTTTCTCATCAAGTTCCAGTATTACGAAATAAAGTTGTTTACAAATAGGCCATTAATATTTAAATAGGAGGAGATTAAACAGCAAGATAAATCAAAAAAGTGCACAGACTAATGCAGAAGTTATCACGTTTAATCTTCATTTATGGCCCAGTAAAAGTGTGTGAAGGATATTTTCCTGCACAGGCTCTACCCACCGTCTCCACTGTCCTTGTTTCTTTTTAATTTTAGTGTGCCTGGTGTTTCTAATTGCTGCAATGTTTGGTTGAAAAACACATTTAATAAACCAACATCTTTCCAAAAAATAGTGACAACCTCGCAGCAAAGGTCTCACTCAGCAAGATAACGTTATGATTATTAATAAATAAAATCATAGGCAGATCAATCAACAAAGAAAATTGCTTCTGCCTTTCAATAACTTTCATTATTTAGGTGTCGATTGCAAACAAATATAAGATAAAAATATCTCGTTGATAGGATCTCTAAGTTCTAAAATGGTAAATTTGGGGTCATTTCCTTCCAAAGTCTTATCAACAAATAAACACGTAACGATCTGTTTTGAGCCACTCTGAAGCTGCAAGTGTGGTATTCTGTCCACAGAGGGTGGTGGGGGTCTGAGTGACATTTCATTAACCCTGTAAAGGGTCATTTTAGCAAATACTGGCTCAAGAACATGATTTAAAATATGAAAAAGTTGCATAGTATGGCTTTAAAAGTGAGGGAAGGGATAGGAAAGTGATCAAACTTGAAGCTCTTCAAATCAACTAGTTATTTGGTTAGAAAAGTCTCATTTGAATATTACCTGGCTCTTGTATGATATTATTTTTGCTGGATGCTCTCTAACAAGAATTGACTATTAAAAGGTGCAATATGTCAAAATGAAGTAAAAATGTCCTCCTGTGGTCAAATTTGGATACTGCAGTCTATTTTTCTAAACAAAAAGTGACTTTCTCACTCCTGTTCCGTGGGTTTCATGGCTGTTGTTGTTTATTCTAGTGAAGTCGAGGCATACACAGTAAGTAAATAAGTAGATAAATATATTTCACTGTAAAATTGAGTTGTTGGTGATTGAAAAAATAACTTGTGATGTTTTTTTTAGAGCTATTTGTTTCTAACTCACCGTTGGCACTGTTAGCTCAACGTTAGCCTCTAGCCTTCTTTACCAGATATGAGAGTAAAACAAAAGGATCCCGTGGCTTCTCAGGGATTCTAGAAATAACTTCTGGGTCGCTCCTGTTACTATTTGAGGTCCTTTAAACAACTCTGGAGCTTTTTGCCGGCTGATGTCGAAGTACAAATGTCAACTGCAACGCCAAATTGGCGCAGACTGGGCAACTCTGTGGGCTCACAGGATGTAAACAAAGACTGCGTCCCACTTTGGCCATTTTGAAAGGAGAAAAACTGACAACACCTTAGCTAGCTGAGAAGGAAATCTTTTTTAATGTAACCTTCCTTTCAACATGATTGAGACATTAGACTGTTTTGTGAATAATTCATTGTAAAATTTGTAGATATTGTACCTTTAAGGTTATGTTATTCTAAATCAGTTCTGTTTTCTGTAGGTGTTCATCTAAATATACACTGCTCACAAAAATTAAAGGAACACTTTTTTTATTGGGCCTGGCATGAAATCAATGAAACCTGTCTGATAATTTTCTGGTTGATTAAGCAGCTGAGGGCATTGTGAATCACTTTCAGCTGTATTGGTGTTCATGGACTTAACGACAGGTGCACTAAAGTGGCAACAATTACAAAACCCTCAAAACAGGACTGGTTTAACATGAGGAGGTCATTTCAAGTTTCTTCCTTTTGATCTTTTTTGGCTGGTTTTCCACTCGTGCTAGTTTTGGCTTGAGTAATTATCTCTACTGGCAGCATGAGGCGATTCCTTAACCCTACAGACGTTTCACAGGTTGTCCAACTTCTCCAGGATGGCACATCCACACGTGCTGCAGCAAGAAGGTTTAATGTGTCTCCCAGCACAATCTCCAGAACATGGAGGAGATTTCAGGAGACTGGCGGTTATTCTCGGAGAGCTGGACAGGGCCGTAGAAGGTCCACAACCCATCAGCAGGACCGATACCTGCTCCTTTGTGCAAGGCGGAACAGGCTGAGCACTGCTCGTGCCCTACAGAATGACCTCCAGAGGGCCACTGGTGTGAATGTCTCTACCCAAACAATCAGGAACAGACTTCATGAAGATGGCCTGAGGGCCCGACGTCCTGTAGTGGGCCCTGTGCTCACTGCCCAGCACCGTAGAGCTCCACTCAAGAGCTCAGGGATGCCCTCACACAGATCTGGGAGGAAATGCCACAAGACACCATCCGTTGTCTCATTAGGAGCATGCCCCGACGTTGTCAAGCATGCACACAAGCTCGTGGGGGCCACACAAGATACTGAAAAGCATTTTGAGTTGCAGAAATTAAGTTTTTGAAATAATGGACTAGCCTGCCACATCTTCATTTCACTCTGATTTTAGGGTGTCTACACAATTGAGCCCTCTGTAGGCTGAAAACTTTTATTTCCATTAAAAGACTTGGCATCCTTTTGTTCCTAAGACATTGCCCTGTCGTTATTTGTATAGATATCCAACTTCATATTGAGATCTGATGTATCTAATGTGTTTCTTTAAGGTGTTCCTTTAATTTTTGTGAGCAGTGTATATATAGTTAGGAATAATATATTAATATGTCCCAGTAAAGTAAAATCAGTGAGATCAAAGCTTCTTCTGGGCAGCACAGGAGTAACTGAAACTACACTATACAATAAATTAGCTGAATCTAAGACTATACATATTTTTTGGCGTCTTTGATGTTGGGGTGTTATAGGAAATCCCACAGCCGCCTTCATAAAGCAATTACTGGAAGTGCAGTGGACGGAGTCTTCCTTTGTTGCTTCTGAACATTTGCGCATGAGCATTACCGCAACAAGAACAATTCCTAATGTTATGCAACTGCTCCCATTAGAACATCCTGGAGGTTTGTTTCTGCAGCTTATATGCAGGTCCATCGTATATAAAACATAAAACACAATTAAACTACTTCTGTGCAGACCTTAATGTGCATAGAAGCTCCACTGATGCTGGATGCATTCACACAAATCAGGATCATCTCTGTTCAGATCTACAGCTGAGGAATTATATAAACAATTTACCTAACGAGTGTGCTTGTTCTTTGGTGCGTAATGTGTTTCTGCATTACGTGGACAGCTGGAAGTCAGTCCAGTTTCACATTATGTCTGCTTGATGTTACGCAGGTATTAACAGATAAAACCATGCTTTCTCTCGTTTTTACAAGAAAACAAGAGGGAAAAAAAGGAAATGTTCAAGGTTAAAGTTGAAATCTTGAAAAAAAAGTCAAAAGTGGGCTATTTCAATTTTTTATCTTTATACCTGACTATACTTGTGCAAATTATTATATTATACTAATTATGAATTTTATTGTGCAGGAAAACTTGTTTCCTTCTTGCAAAAAATGACAATGAAGCTTTGAATCCTTAAAAAAACAGTCCAAAGAAGTGAATCCCATTATGCTCCTGAACCTGACTGGACATGTTGTTTTTGTTATTTTGATAACAAAATGTAATGGATATGTTTTAACTGATAAAATTATAAAAAGTAAAGCATTTTGCTGAATTGGAGATGTGATCTTTGTGCTCGTTATGCAGAAGTGTTCATTGAGGAAATCCTTTGTCTTCCTTTATTCTTCTTTTTTAAGAGGCTCAAACATGCAGACATACCTTAAAACATCTGAAGCTTCTAAAATGTTTGAGTTTTACCCAATATTAGTAAACTATAAGCTTCAGATGTTGTTTTCATACCTACTGTTTTTTTAAACACTTTTTAAACTTTATCTTTGGTCTTGACACTCTATCCTTGGCTGTATTGGTCTAAATACTCTATTGTACTTATTCAAATGTAATAACAAAAACAAAACAATATACTAGTTATTGTGTCACTTGTTTAAATTATTCAAGTGAATCAGCTATTTATGCTACAGATCTTTTTGGAGAGGTTTTAAATCAAGTAAAGAACAGAGAGTACTAGAGATGCTCCGATCCAATCACAATTGGATCGGAGCATCTCTAGAAACTACAGTAGAAAAAAAATGGGCGTATTTTTTAGTTGTTTGGTTTTTGATGACTCATATGACATTGCTTGCTCTGTAGCTTAAAATATAGTCAAAGTAACCTTATAAACATCCTTTGAAGACTTAAATAAGTTCTTTTCCCAACTCTCCACAGTGCAACTAATCGATAAGAGAGCCTGGTTTGACATCTAAACTCAGCAGTAGCTCAGAAGGTAGAGCAGGTTGTTCAGTAATCAGAGGGTTGTAGGATCGATCCCGGCAGAGGATGCTGCTGTTGTGTCCTTGGGCAGGACACTTAACGCAGATTGCCTGCTGGTGGTGGTTGGAGGGACCGAGGGTGCCAGTGCTCGGCAGCCTCACCTCCGTCAGTGCGCCCCAGGGTAGCTGCGGCTACATTGTAGCTCATCACCACCAGGGTGTGAATATGTGTGTGCGTGCCTGAATGACTGATTGTGTTGTAAAGCACCTTGGGGGGTTATAGGACTCTAGAAGGTGCTATATCAAAATACAAGCCATTTACCAGGTAAATTATCGTCATTTATTTTTTACATGATGCCCTGCCTACCACAGATTTCTGGCTGAAGTTGTCAGGATGAAGAGATCGCTGAAGCTGCAGGAATCTCGTCTGCAGCTTATGGGTGTCCAGTGTGAATGTGTAGTCACTGCAAAAAGGGGCAGCACACAATGAAATGAAATTGAATGACAGCTCATATAGAAATGACTGTAGCTTTTTAGTGACGCAAGACACTAACCAGTCCATTATTTTGAAGTAGGTCGTTCCTTCCTCTGGGGGTTGGATTGCCTGGCATGACTTGCAGAAGAATGTTGACGTTTTGTCTAGAAGTTGCTTACAGTTCCAGCAGTTCAGTTTAATCTGACTTGTGCAGCAACTTTTAGATGTAAAGACTTTATTGGTGTGATAAAATTGTCCTCCTACTCTTCCAGGTTCTCTGAAGTTCACGTGGCCATGCCAAGGAGGGTTCTTGTGGGAGCTGGCTGACATGCTGTGACATAATGTGACAGCATTTGGAAAAGACGGTCGATTCTTCCTCATCCAGGGTGAGTGTCGCACAGCCCGAGGTGAACATATAATCCGCAGAGAGCCAAGTGGAAACATGCCTGACAACAAAACTCTAAATTTGCTGCAGTAAAGATAAAGTCCTAATCAAAACATTCACACTTCCTTTCCCAAAACAGCAGAGGAAGAATATTTCTTCTTCTACGTTTTTTAATCGCGACACTGCCACCGCTCGGATTGATGACGTAATACGTCTCAGAGGTGCTGGGAAACAAAACATTAGCTTAACTAGCATCAGTAAAAACAATTTAAGAGTATTGAACGTCAAAGTGAGGTTGGATTTGAATGCAGCAAATAATTCACAGTAAGTCGACAACACCAGCTATGTCGATGCTTGTACGGGATGTAACAACGTCGTATTGAGCGCAGCATTAGCTAGGATACAAACTTCCGACGGTAGAGATGAGCAGCAGTCAACATGTAGCTGAGTTAGCTTCACAGCTTGTTAGCTAACGTGTTTTAATAGAAACAATATGGTATTTACTGACACTGACTTGCTTGTAAATAAGGTTTATGTTTGGAAAAAAGTCGAGCCTTCTTGCAGACAGGATATTTTTTTAATTCCCTAATAAAAAGTCTTAGCTATAACTTTCTGTTGTGTAGCTATTTAGCCAAATTACTTAAAATAATGATAAAGGAGAACATTAGGTGCTGTCAGTGATGTACGGTCATTTAAATGGCGCATTTGTAGACACCTGCACATTTATATTAAATCTGTGAATCTACATGTCCAGACAGATTTGATGTAAAATTACTAACTCCTAAATTGGTTTCTGATGAAGCATCAACATGTGGATGTGAGAGTTGTTTTCTACAGATAATATACAAAAGGGCAGAAATCACACTTTTATTGTTCTTTTTATTTTCCTGCCCAGATCTCCCGTTAAACTGCGAGGCAATGAAAGGAGCAGTGGTCCATGTGGATTGTTGGATATGGCTGATCCACTGGGACCATCACCAGGCAGTGGAGCACAGATAACACCTCCAAACTGGCCAGTGTTTTTAATTTCTGAGTGGACAGAGTGCAGCTGCACCATCCATCCCTCTAGATCACTGCATTTGAGCATGATTTTAGGTATGTAAAAGGAACTGGAACAAGTTTAAGTTGGGCTTTTGGCAAAGGATCAGACTCCTGAACAACTCCTGATCTTTAAAGTCTCTTAGTAAAGTACAATCTGTGATGAACAAGCCCCTGATTTTTGCTGTGTGTGTGTGGTTTAGGGTGGTAGAAGTACAAAAGGTGACGACAGAGTATTCCAGGGAGACACTGGTTGGAGACAGAAGTATCCGTAAGGTAAACAGGATCTCTTCCTGAAGGTCGAGGGAGGTGCTTCTCAAGGACCCAGCAGACAATACTCTGGTTATTATTAAAGGAAATGCCTAAGAATAGAGAGCAGGGGAGCAAGGTAGCTCTTCTGGCGCTTGAGTTGTTTGAGTTAAACAAGCCAAAACGGAATATCATCTTTAGAAGAGTGACTTCTTTAGCTTACTGGTTGGGTGTGGTTCAGTTGTTCGAGGCAAAAGGTTGATTTGAAGGGCTGTAGCTGGCTTTCATGGACAGCACATGTAAAGGAGAGTAGTTGTGGATCATCTTTGATGAATGGCGTTATGCTTTACAATTTGAATTTGTAAGTAAAACTATTTTTCATATCACTCAGCAACATTTTTAATCATATTTAGCATAACTCATTTCTTGATATAGTTTTTTATTTGATTTGGTCATGTCAGCACAGTGCAGGTTAGGTTTGCATTGAGAGGCTTTGACTCTAGTTATAGTAGTTAGCTTATTTTACTAATTCTGTGTAAATCATGATGTTATAGCAGTATAATTCTGCAAGATGAGCAGCAGATAGTTTTCATAACCTGCAGAAACAAATGTGGTTCATGTATATACTGAAATACCCTAAACATAGAGCATTATTGCCTTAAAGCAAGCCTTGTTCATCTCATCTGTATTACTTATTTGCCTTCAAATTTTTAAATTTACGACCTCTGCATTAACAATGATACAGTCATATATTTTGCTGACCATTAGCAGTCATGCTTGAGTCATTTTAAATGTAATTATCAGTTATTTTTACTGATTATTGAAGAGAAGCAGTTTGTCTTTAAATTGCTTTAAGTTTATAGATAATGAATCATTTTTATATGTAATGATTGGAAACACATGGCATGTGAAAAATAGGGCATGGATAACAATTTGTCTGCATTAGTGTTTACACAAATAGTTTTTGGGGGCTGTCCATTTTCATTTGGCTTCAATCCAAAATGTGCCAACAGCAATTCTGCAGTGTTAAGGTTTGCATTTAAATCCATGACATTATATCAATGAAGGCTCATCGAAGTCCAATCAGTCAGAAGGTAAACGCCTTGAGGCAAATACGTGTTGGCACTAATTCTCCACTCAGATGCCAATAAACCATAGAGGATGAAGGAGATTCTACAGAAAGGGTCACAGTGTAACTTCAGAATCTGTAAAGCAAGATAGAAGTACAAAGAAAATGTACTTTTCATTAGTTTGTTTTATACAATGAGTGGTAACAAAAAAACATCTGTACTAGTATAAAATAATTTGGCTTGGCGCAGTTTATTGTCAGACAACAATTGTTTATGAAAAGTTGAGTGATGGCCCTGAATAATATCTGTGTCACAAGGTAAATAATCACATAAAAGTAGCAATAAGCAAATGTTATTGTCAAGGTTTTCATTGTAAATGTGTTGCTTTTCTAATAGTCACACCTAACCAGCTTTCTGCAGTTCTGTCTGCCACTTCTTACAAACTCAACGGGGAAATAAGTTTTAAGTTTGTCACAAAGTTGCAATTTTCCTGTTTTGCAAACGGATACACCACCTTTCAACACGTGGGTATATTGATTGTCACATGAGGAAGACGCTTCATGAATTTGCACCATTTACAATTTTCTATATAAACAGATCCAACTGGGAGTGTGACATATGCCCACCTTATTTTTATGCTATGGGGCAGCAGTAGCTCAGGAGGTAGAGCGGGTCACCTCGATTCCAGCACCCGCCATGGGTATTCTGCTGTGGTGTCCTTGTGTAAGACACTACACCCAACTCACCTGTGTTGGTGGTGGTCAGACGGGCTGATGGTGCAAAATGATAGCCTTGCCTCTGTTAGACAGCCTCAGGGCAGCTGTTGCTACATAGTAGCTTACCATCACCGGCAGGGTGTGAATGTGAGAGTGCGTGAATAATGGAAATCGCTTTGAGTGCCTAGAGAAGCCCTATATAAATCTAATCCTTTATTTATTTATTTATTTATTTATTTATTTATTTGGCTGATGCAACAAAGTTGTTTCAACAGCAAGTAGTCCTAAAATAAAGTAACTGAATCTGCTGAAAGTAATTTATTCCCAGCTGTGCCTTAACCAGCAGGTGACAGAACAGAAATTGTTGTTATTTACAATAAACGTTTAATTTGACACCTCCTACTAGAAAATGCTTTTCCTATAATACAAGAGATTAATCAAATGAAGACATTTATCTTAATTTGCCTACAAATTTAATCATTAGCCTAAATTTATTCTCACTCTGCCTCTTTGCTGCTTTGTTTTCGCTCCCATTTTTTCCTAATTGGGGAAGCTTATTAATTATTTGCTTTAATCTATTAGGAAAAAATAATCATGCTATCAAATTGACATTTAAATGATATGGATAGCTGGTTTGCCATTTTCCCATAACATTTTTAAATGCCACATCCCTTAAGAGATTGCTTTAAATGCAAGATAATTTGTACCTGTTTAGCAGTTTTTAAATCAATAATATTGTTTCTCACTTTGTCAATTTGAGCTCTCAGTTTTTGTGACATTTGTTTTGTGTTTTTTTTTTTTTTTCAAATGAACCACCTGGAATGCTTTGATTTATGACTTTTTGCTGATATTATGGTATTGAGTTGATGGTTTTCAATAGTGTTTTGTTGTTTTTCATTTAGAGTAATGACCATAACTCATTTGTTTCCTCCACAGATAAGCCATGATCCCCATCACAGAACTGCGGTACTTTGTGGACACGCAGCCAGCGTACCGCATCCTGAAACCATGGTGGGACGTGTTCACCGACTACATTTCAATTGTTATGCTAATGATTTCAGTATTTGGCGGGACACTCCAGATCACCCAAGACAAGATGATCTGCCTGCCCTGCAAATGGGTCGTCAATGAGACCTGCAAGAAGAATTTTAATTCCAACCCATCTACATCGTTGTTCTCGGAGCCAAAAGGGATCCAGTATGATCTGGACCGTCACCAGTACAACTATGTCGATGCGGTGTGCTATGAAAATCGATTGCACTGGTTTGCAAAGTATTTCCCGTACCTAGTATTACTCCACACCCTTATTTTTCTAGCTTGCAGTAACTTTTGGTTCAAGTTTCCTCGGACTAGTTCCAAGCTAGAGCACTTTGTATCCATCTTGCTTAAATGCTTTGACTCTCCGTGGACAACCAGGGCATTATCTGAGACAGTGGTTGAAGAAAGTGACCCCAAACCAATTAAAATGAACGGCTCAATGGATCACAAGGAGTCTGTAATAAGCGAGGATGTTGAAGCAAGTGTTCCGATGCTTCAAAGGACAAAGACACGCTTTGAGCAGGGTATCGTAGACAGAACAGAAACGGGTGTATTAGACAAGAAGGAAGGAGAGCAAGCAAAAGCTCTGTTTGAAAAAGTGAAGAAGTTCCGTACCCACGTTGAAGAAGGAGACATTGTGTACAGACTGTACATCCGTCAGACAATTATCAAGGTCATTAAATTTATTTTCATAATATGCTACACAGGGTATTACGTGCACGATATTAAATTCAGTGTGGACTGTTCTGTAAACATAGAGAGCTTGACTGGTTACAGGGTCTACCGCTGTGCTCACCCACTGGCTACACTTTTTAAAATCTTAGCCTGTTTCTACATTAGTTTAGTGGTGGTGTACGGGCTGATCTGCATGTACACACTTTGCTGGATGCTCCGGCGCTCCCTGAAGAAATACTCCTTTGAGTCAATTCGAGAAGAGAGCAGCTACAGCGACATACCGGACGTGAAGAATGACTTTGCATTCATGTTGCACATGATCGATCAGTATGACCCTCTGTACTCGAAACGCTTTGCCGTGTTCCTGTCAGAAGTTAGTGAAAACAAGCTGAGGCAGCTGAACCTGAACAACGAATGGACTCTTGATAAGCTCAGGCAGCGGATAACTAAGAACTCTCAGGAGAAGTTGGAGTTGCACCTTTTTATGCTGAGTGGAATCCCAGATACAGTGTTTGATCTGCTAGAGTTGGAGGTTCTCAAGCTGGAGCTCATCCCGGATGTTACCATCCCACCAATCATCGCCCAGCTGGTCAACCTGCGAGAGATGTGGCTTTATCACACCCCAGCCAAAATTGAAGCTCCAGCCTTAGCGTTTTTACGTGAGAACTTGAAGTCTCTGCACATAAAGTTCACTGACATTAAAGAAATTCCTTTGTGGATTTACAGTTTGAAGAATCTTAGTGAGCTCCACCTGACGGGGAATCTCAGCGCTGAAAACAACCGTTACATTGTCATCGATGGACTTCGAGAACTCAAAAGGCTCAAAGTTCTTCGCCTGAAAAGTAATCTAACCAAGCTACCTCAAGTTGTGACCGACGTGGGCATGCATCTCCAGAAGTTTTCCATTAATAACGAAGGCACTAAGCTGATGGTGCTGAATAGCCTGAAGAAGATGGTGAACCTTACAGAATTGGAGCTCATTCGCTGTGATCTGGAGCGTATACCGCACTCGATCTTCAGTCTGCACAACGTGCAGGAAATCGATCTGAAGGACAACAACCTGAAGACCATTGAAGAGATAATCAGCTTCCAACACCTTCATCGACTGGTCTGCCTGAAGCTCTGGTATAACCAAATTGCTTACATTCCTATTCAGATTGGCACCTTGGTCAATCTGGAAAAGCTGTACCTGAACAGAAACAAGATTGAGAAGATACCCAGCCAGTTGTTTTACTGCCGCAAGATGCGTGTCTTGGACTTGAGCCACAACAACCTGACCATTATACCAACCGACATCAGCTTCCTCCAGAATCTCCAGTACTTGGCTGTGACAGCCAACAGGGTGAGTTTTTCTATAATATTACACTATTAGACTAGAGTGTTGGAATTGAACAGCTGTGTGTTACATCTTCTTTCCATTTTCCTCCCATCTGAAGATTGAGTCCTTGCCAAATGAGCTGTTTCAGTGCAAGAAACTTCGTACTTTGAACTTGGGCAACAACTGCCTCCAATCTCTGCCGTCGCGTTTTGGAGAGCTGACTGCGCTGACACAGCTGGAACTCAGAGGAAACCGTCTGGAGTGTCTGCCGGTGGAGCTGGGAGAGTGCAAACAGCTGAAGAGAACCGGCCTGGTGGTGGAGGAGGACCTGTTCAACACGCTGCCCACTGAGGTGAAGGAACAATTGTGGAAAGCTGACAAAGAACAGACTTGAACAGGCCTGTGAGTCAAAATATAGAAATTCCAAACAACTTGGTGTGGATACTCGAAGAAAGCCCATGCCGTCCCTGAGGTATGCAGAAGCAGGAAGCTGTAAAAGGACAGCCAGTAAAGTTAGGAACCAGTTTGGCAGAACCAAAGTGCTGACTCTGGCAGCTGCTGGTTGTTTCTCAACCGTTTTTAAAAACGTTTCAGGCCAGTGCCATTGTGATACGGATCATTTGTTTACAATATTGGAATCTCTTATGTTGATGTAAAAATATGAAAAGCTATGGACCAGCATTTTTAAGAATACAGGTTCTTGTCACAACATTTTTATACTTTCCCTTCGGTCCAAGATAAATGCACCCTGAAAATGACTCATTTAGTCTAAAGGAACACCTAAACGACAGACTGCCAACCCTAAGTTAAGCCACTCTTCTATAGTGGTGTGTTTTATCAACAGCCCTTTTTATAAGACACCATGCTGGCAAAACAGCGTAATATTACCGCAACAGCGTGTCTTATGAACGTGCCATGGCGGCATGACGTTGCGGGAATTTTGCGGCATTCGTGCTGCCACGCTTTGTAGTAATATTGCCGTAACGCCGGAATGATAAATGCACATTGCGCCTTGGTGCAACAGAGAAAGGTGTCATGATCATGTGGGGAGTTACGCTCGAGCTCCAGCCGTCAACTACACTGAAAATGAAACTAAACGCGTGCATAAGTTTTGCTTTTGTAAACAGAATCAGCTGAGATGGTAAACTCGAGCGATGCAGCGCTCCGGGAGCTTTTCTCCGTTAGAGCTGGAGCTCAGATCATCATAGACTGCACGGGGACTGTGGAGGACAGACACCTTTAGGAGCGCACTGTCAAAACACTTAATGAGCGCAGCTTCAATTGCAATAAAAAGCAAGTTATGTCCAAGATACACGGAAGTCCACGGCAGCGCAGAGACCGCCCCCATACCCCCTTTATGCCGCCATCGCGGAATCTTTTATAAAAAGGGCACAATTGCACCAAATTACCACCACGGTCTGAGCTCTTATAAACGACCAAACGCTCCCTGATGCTGCATCGGCGTTGCGGCAAATTGGCGGCATTGTTTTATAAAAGAGGCTAATGTGAACTGGTTATTATTTTCTGTTGTAGATTTTTAAGAAAAGCCTTTAAAAAAATTCAGCTGTGCAGCATTAACCACCCCCAACGCGCACAGAGATGTTAGTTGATGTGAAGGCAGGTTGTAGGTCATGAAGTTTGTGTTTGTTGAATAGTGATAAGACGAACTGGTGAGAAGAGAGTTACTGCGCTCACAAGTGCAGTAGAGATGGAGAAGTTGTCTGTAGTTGAGTTTTGGCTATGTTACAACTGGTAAAATCAGAGCTTGTGATCCGTACTTGGAAGCAGATTTTGGCAGAAAGGATGGGTCGGTGACCTTGTTTTGAGGCCAGGCATGCATTTGACCTAGAGTTTGTGAAAAAGCAATTATTCTACTGAACGCCACTCATTGGAGAAAAATTACACAACACAGTAATGGAGCTTCTCATAAGAATAACTAACCCTTACTGCTTGTATGCTTTGAAAATCTGAGTAGGTTTGAACGGTAGAGGAAATGCAACGATGCATTATTTAGCTCGTTGAAAACACGCCGTGTACACAAATCTGCCCTCTGAGCTCCTGATCTCAGGATCTCATTTAAAACGCTGCAATAGTTTATTCAACATTGTTTTTGTATGTTTCACATTCATCCAGCTTAACTGGATCATGAAAATTCAATGAGTGCAAGTGCTTCACTTAATAATGAAATCCCACTTTTCACTTGAGTTAAAATAAGGAGAAAAGGGGTTTTATGTTGTTTTTCTTAAAGAAACGTGTCAGATTAGCTGCCTTAATCGTGTTCCGTTTGTGAATTGTTTTTGTTATTTTGTTCAGGCATCTGTAGGGATTAGATTCGTTGGATATCCTGTCATGTGTGATGCAGCCATTGTCCTACAGTCTGCACAAAACCAACCCATCCCGCATGTTGATGGAAGAGTGGGGCAGACGTGCTGTTTTATTCTTGCTCTGATGTTTCTTTTGTCACTTCCTGTGGACATTTCACCACTTGACACCATTTACACAAGTTGTTCCATGTCTCAAAGGCAGGTTTCGGGCATTGGTTATTATTCCTTTATTTTATTAAACGCATGTGTTTTAGTTTGATATAAGCTATAGAAAAAAAGAGTAGTTTGATATTTGTTTCCTACTGAATTGAATTCATTTTGTGTTTAAAACCGCGTGCACCTTTGGAAAGGAAACCAAACACTTTTTTTAGTTTTTTGTCTCTACAAAGAAAATTACAAAGTAATTTATTTAGATGCATTTAAGAGGTTAAATTTTGAGTTGCTGCCTTTCACCTACTAGGCACTATGTTGATTGACTAAAAGTCAAGAATTGTTTTATTTTCTTAGTTTCCTTTTGGAGCAAACGAAATACACAACCGGAGTTGTCTTGTTTACCCTTAAAACATTTCTTAAATAAATCTGAGTGAAAAAACACAACAGAAGTAATATATACTAATGTAACGTGACTGAAAAATATGGAAATACATGAAACTGCATGTATTTTAGTGGTGTATTTTTATTTTTGCTAAACTGTGCAATATTGCCTTCATTTAAACTATACGTATGAGAGGTTGTTTCTTTTTTAATTTTCATTCCTTTTGTCCCATGCTCCGCACTTCTGGCAGAAGAATTTAAACTAAAACAGGTTAAATGCATCGGTCCTGAACAATGCTTTTGCACTATAGCACCTTTCCCCCCATTTTTTTGTTTTCCTCAAATGTAACAAGGATATGCTTCTTTGTTTTGTTTTGTTTAATACAAATTATAATTTGTATAGTGTTTTTAATCTGGCACTCGAATGACTGCCAGCTATGAGATTAAAGTGGCATTATATTGATTCAAACCACTTTTGCAATCCTGTTCAGTGACCCGAAGCATGCTAGCAATACACCTCTTAGTTAAACAATGCACATTTTTTAGATGAAGGAATCTCAGAGGAATTTATTTTGAAGTTTTCTGGTGAGTAAAGAGTATTGTTGCTAGTAAAGTGGTATATGTGTGTAGATGAAGGTTTTTTTATGTTAAATGTGTGCTGATATTATTTCACTTTCACCATTTTTTGTGACAAAGGATAAAGATGTTATTGTTCAACTGAACTCAGGAAACCAGCTAGTATTGATCCTTTTTTATTGGTTGCCTTTTTTCTTCAACACTCTTCGTATTTCAATTAATTTAAACCAATATGTCATTTTGTATGCATTTCTATACAGTGTCTATATTGATGGTTAAAGCAAGGTGTGCTTGTGTTTTTCAAGAACCATTAGGTTTATTGTCACTTATGTGTTTTTAATCAGTCAGTATGCAATATTTAAGCATTATTATGTCTGTGTTATAGTTATGAGTCACACAGGTCAATTGTGTATACTGTGTGTGTGTGTGCTTGCATGATGGGATGTCTACCACACTTTTCACTTTCACGTTTGAATAAAACCATCATTCTGGGTACAGTTAGTTACCACTGTCAAAAGCCATTGTCAAGAAAAGCAATTATGGGTTTTGATTTTATTTTATTTTATTTTTTTTACAAAGGTTTAAAATACAAAAGTAACAGTATGAGGTGAGCCATGAATCAATATTTTTAGTCTTTTGTTTGAACTAGTGTCTCTGTCTTGTGCACCATGCTCTAGAAACAATAAAATTTGGTTGGTTAAATCATTCTTGTCTTTTTTTATTTTGTGTCTGCTGCTTTCAGTGTTCTTACAATAAATGTTCCTCTGTCTAGTTTCTTTGGTAGTTATATTGATCAATATTTGACCTAAAGGTCAAAAATGAGAGGGTACCCCTATTATAATTTTGTTCCTATTATAATGTAATTAAAGCTAACTCAATAACTCAAAATAAAACATTTAGTTTTTAGTAATATTTATATATTGACCCACTTTTTTAAATCTATTTTTAAATATCGCCATAATCCACAGACTTGGGATACCTAGGTCTGGCGGAACCATTAAGCGGTAGGTGCTCATCCCAGCCGGACGGGTTTTAGGCACGCACTTCATCCCAGACGCAAAATATTCGAAATGGTAAAAATGTTTTGTAAATTTTAGTCGGTTACAGTAAAACTTAAAATAATAGATTACCTCTTTGGTGTATTGACTGAATACGTATTTTATTTTAGCTAAAGTGCCGCATGAACATTTAACTTCTACGCACCTGGAAGTGACATATTTGACTTTATCGCTAGAAACCAGAGCTAAGAGAGCTATATTACTGCCCAATGTAACGCTTTGTTTGTTCATTTTTATAGGCAGTAACCCTTCACACCGATCTAGGAGATTTAAAAATTGAGTTGTTCTGTGAGCGCGCTCCGAAAGCGTGTGAGGTAAGTTCTATCAATGTTACTTTTTTTTTGCACACGTTTCATTCATTCATAAAACTGTGATGACTATAAACAGTAACTTGAAATCTGGTGAATATAAAGTAATGTTAGCATTAGATTTGATACTGGTGAATTTAATTATCTAACCTGTCATTTTATTTTGCAGAACTTCCTTGCTTTGTGCGCCAGTGGGTTCTATAATGGTTGCGTCTTCCACCGAAATATAAAAGGCTTCATGGTTCAGACTGGAGATCCTACAGGTTTGGGCTTATTTTTGCTTCTAACAAACAGAAATATTAAAATGAAGATAATTATTCCCTCCTTGTTATAATAAATAACACGCAGGCACAGGTAAAGGAGGCACAAGTATATGGGGTCGCAAATTCGAGGATGAATTCAGTGAGCACTTAAAGGTAATAGGTTAAGTCATTTTTATTTCACAAATCAGTGTTTAGCAACAATTTTATGCTCCCTTGTCTCTAATTTCAGCATAATGTAAGAGGAGTGGTCTCAATGGCGAGCAGTGGCCCCAACACAAATGGTTCCCAGTTTTTCTTCACCTACGCCAAACAGCCACACTTGGACATGAAGTACACAGTGTTTGGAAAGTATGTCATTCATACATGGCGATAATAGTTATGTATAAAAGTGAAAGCTGCATCATTGATTAATTCACAATACATAATATGTTAGTAAAGGACAGAAATCCCTTAAGCTTTTCTAATTCATACACACATATATGCTTCCTTACTCTAATCCTCTCTCTTCCTCATGTAGGATCATCGATGGGTTGGAAACGCTGGATGAGCTGGAGAAGCTGCCCGTGAACGAAAAGACATTCCGACCACTGACTGACACCCGAATAAAGGATGTGACCATTCATGCTAACCCTTTTGCTGGATAACTGACTTTCAGTTTTACAAGTGCTGACATGGAACTTTGTGATTTCAAAAAGCCACTTGAAAGGCTGCACGGTGCCTTGTCAACGTTAAAATGAATTACTTGTCAAAGTCAGAAAAACATTGCGAGAAATCTCCCTCAGAGAATTACTGAGGACTAAAACTGCTGAGTTGTCTTTCAGAAACAAGATAAGAAAACCAAAACTCCTGAAGTCACTGTCTGTAGACTAAAAACAGATTTTGCAACTTGATGAAAAATTCAGTAGCTTCTAGCTTTATGTTTAAACCAGTTTTGATGTGACAGAAACTTTGAAATAAGTTACGGGTTATTCATGTATCCACTAAATATATTCTCAACTGAATCTAAAAATGAAAACATGAATTGACATTTTAAAACAACAGCTTTTCCTTGTGTCTGTAACAAATGTTAGCAAATCCATTGTTTTATACTGAATAAATCTTTATGTATCTGAGATATTTAGTTTGCTTTTTTTATATCTACATGTAAAAAATAAATTCAATGTGTAAGGTGACAGGCAACTCTAGAAAACAATACAAATGTGCTCCCGTCGCGTAAATTACGTCATCAGTCCGGGACGAAACCTGCCAGATTAGGAAAGTCGCCCATATGGCTTCAAGTGACGCATTTAAAGTATGCTTTCGTGTTTCATTTGCTTTTTCGTGTAAATGTACAATATAAAACAGTCTTTGATTAAATTTAGAGCGAATTCTTCCTGCTGTTAGTTTATCATAACGTATCAAGAGTCATGATGGATGTGATTGATTTCAGGTGTCATCCCTGAGGGGGAAAGTGACCCTGATAACGGGAGCCAGCTCAGGTATCGGGGCTGGAACGAGCGTCCTGTTCGCTAAACTCGGAGCTCTGTTGGCTCTGAACGGCCGCGACGTGGAAAACCTCCAAAAAGTGGCCAAACAGTGCACTGAGTGTGGGGCTGCAGAGGTAAACAATCGTAAAACTCGAAGTTATTCGATTATAGAGTGAAAGATGTGGCTACTGGTGATGGGTCAAAATTAAAGTCAGAATGGCAGGAAAAAGTGTAGTCATTTAGAAAGTAAGGTAAAAGTAGAAATACTATTTCCAGAAAAGTTGAAATGCAGAGAATAAAAGTCTATATTACTATACATTACTACATTTTTATTCAGGAAAAAATCAAAAAGTGAGCTATTTTAATAATAGCCAATAAAAAAGTTGCACCTCTCAAAATTTATACCGTTTTCTGATAAATCTCAAATTCTATTTACAAGCTTCAGAAGTTTTGAGGTGTGTGTGCGTAAGTTTGAGGCTCTTATTTTGAAAGTATTAAAGGAAGTTCTTGAAGTTCTGCTGCGGAAGTAGCAAAAAAACTGCACTTTGGATTTAATGCAATGCCCTTTTTATGGTGTATAAAATGGTTAAAACACACCTCAGTAACAATTCCAATAAAGAAAACAATCCCATTCACAAATGGCTTCACTTATTTGGGTTATTGAATAGACTACTATTAACTTTTTTCTGGAATTAGTATTTCAGCTCCTTTTTCAACATGTTGACTTTAATCTCTGTACATATGCTCTTGTAGAAAGTCAGCTAAAACAGCATAAGGAGTATTTAGTTTTTAAGTTTTGTGGGACCTATTGACAGATCTGATATTGGTCAAACAAAATCACCAGAACCAGTTAGATAAAATTGATGAGAACACAAAATGAGATGCATCATTTTGTCTATGCCTGATTTGAATTACACATCAAATAGGATAAAGCCAAATGCATGCAGAGAACAGTAGGTTTTTGAAGACCTCTTACTGTTTTGCACCTGTTTCTCTGTATTAAACAAACTTAAATCAACGAATAAAATGTTATTCTAAAGCCAATTCATGAGACGTGTCCCTTTTTGTGCAGCCTTTGCTTGTTCCTGGAGATCTGACTGATGAGGAGACCGTGAGGAAAACGGTGGAACAAACCATCTCCCACTTTGGCCGACTGGATGTTCTGGTGAACAGCGCTGGCATCCTGGCTATGGGCAGCATCGAGACCACAGACCTGGCTCAGTACGACAAGGTCATGAATGTCAATGTCAGGTAAAACAAAATAAACTTGGCTTACGTGAAGTAACTGGAAGAAATATTTATAATACTTCACACAGTAGTTTAATGTGGATGGTTGGATAAATTCCCTTAGATTAATTTAATGATGGATAATGATGGATAGTTGCACAATTTGACTGAAAAAATACTAAAAACCCGCAGAAATAATTTTAAAAAGTGACCGTCATTACCAGCAAAGCATAGTTGTAGCTGTGTCCTTCAGAGGTGAATATGGAATTTTCTAGGTCAGATCACCCAATACAGAGCAGAGCAGCACATTCATCACACATGCCAGCCACACATCAAGTCAATTTGTGAGGTGGACGAAGGTGAACATTGAAACAAAATTGCACAAAGAGCGAGAAATGGTTTGATTACCCACATCAGACTATACCACCTTAATTCCACATGAGCATTAAGTCGGCTGTCATCACTCAGCGGCTGACTCATTTAAACATGTGAATGTGTGCATGAAGGTGTGAAACCACTGTCATCACTCAACCAAATCCAGTCAGAGATGTTGGATCTTTTTTCTTTTTAGCAATAAAATATGATTTTGTTTTAAAGATTGACTCGAGGCTTAGAGAGCACAAAGTCGTGACTGTACAAATGGTTTTCAGTGTGTTTTTAGGAAACTTCCTTACGTCTTCTGTCTTCCTCTTTCAGATCGGTTTACTTCCTGACTCAACTATGTGTGCCCCATCTGATCAAAACCAAAGGCTCTATAGTTAACGTATCCAGTGTGAACGGACAGAGAGCCGTGGGTATTGTGCATCTAATAACACCACTGCAGATACACCACATAGCATTTTTATTAATTATGAGGGTTGTATTCTTTTCTCTTTAGTTTCCTGGTGTGTTGGCTTACTGCATGTCCAAATCTGCCATTGATCAGTTTACAAACTGTATAGCCCTTGGTGAGTGGAGCCCTTTATATGCAAAGCTGCATAATGAACACAGAAAATCAACAAACTGCTTTTTGTTGTAGAGCTGGCATCCAAGCAGGTCAGAGTGAACTCTGTCTGGTACGTCTCTTTATATTTATGGAAGTAACGGTTTTTGTTGGATGTGTGGGAAATTATTCCTTTTGTGTTTATCTCTTTAGTCCTGGTGTGATCATAACAGACGTCCACAGGAGAGCGGGGCTGGATGATGATCAGTACACTCAGGTAATAAAAAACAACAAGAAAACTCATCTGTAAGGCCTTATTGAAAAACTAAAACCTCTTCCATGCTTGTTGCCATAACTGATTAAAAATAGCTTTACAGCACCCCCATATTTAGCTGCTTTCACCAGTAGCTATAAGATTTGGTAACGCGGTAGGACTGAGGTTAATTATTATTTATCTCTAAAAAGGGCGAAACATTGATATGAAAACTAAAACTTTGGTCAAATGTTCTTCTGTCTTTCCTTCTCCAGTTTCTTGATAGATGCAAGCAGACCCACGCTCTCGGTCGGCCCGGTGAGGTGGAGGAGGTGGCGCACAGCATCGCCTTCCTGGCATCTGATGCTGCCAGCTTCATCACCGGGGTGAACCTGCCTGTCGACGGCGGTCGCCATGCCATGTGCCCACGATGAGACCTCATGAGGCGACAAGCCAAAGTCTCATCAGGGTTCTTGAAATGCATGAAAATGATTGAATTTTCAATAAAAAGCTTGAAATTGTGACTGAAATTGTTTATAAAACAATTAAGTTTGGAAGGAGGTGATATTTTTGCCTTAAGCATACAGAACGCTACAAAGAAACATAAAAATCGGTTTTTATATTTGAAATGTTGAGAAAATTTTAAATATTTATTCCAGAAAGATATAGATCATTAGCACATGGATGTGAACCCCATTGAAGCTGACTGAATTAGTTCTCTTTTAGTAGAGAGCGTATTTTACTGTGTATCTTGTTGAAAAATGCGGATTTTTTTAATATAAATTTACAGAACTTCACAATAAGAGTCCCATTTAAACCTCAAACTATCCGAGGCTTTGAAAGATAATTTATTAATATTATTCTTGGGTAAAATTCAAATCATTTTATAAGCAACAGAAGATTTCTGGTGTGTTTGGGATTGTGAAGGATTAAAGGAGGTCCTGTTGAGTTGTGCTGCAGATGCCGCTTCCAACGTAGCGAACAAAACATCACAACCTTTTTATCAGTAAAACACTCAGAATAAACACAGCCAGACTCAGGAATACAGGGTTCACTTCCTCAGGCTTTTCCTTAACTATCAAAATTTCAGCATGTTTCAACTTTTGTGAACTCATTTTGACACTTCCTGTACAAACAATAAAAGTGCTTGAAAATGTATGAGATTGTAACTTCATTACATTTTATTTACTAATTTAATTAAACTTTTTTAATAATATATATTATGATATAATTGGTATTGTAATGCATATACATTTATAAAAAAATTGTTTATATAAATATTTTATTTCTCATTTTAAAGAAAATAAATGCTTCAAAATGAAATTTGTAAAAATGCATGAACCCTCTATCATACATCATTCTGAAAAAGTCTTCATCACACAAAACTGCAAAGTAAAGGATGCAACCAGAGTGGAGGAAAGATGCAGGTAATTTCACATCTACATTATTAATGATAGGATTTGACAAAAAGGTGATAAAATACACATTTTATCTTTTCACATACAATGTATCTCAAAAGAATTTGGAAGCCAGCTTTAAACAAAAGTTTCTGACATTATTGAATCACCTGCGTAGATCTGTACACACCAAAAAAATGTTCTGTTGAGGTGAAACGCTAAAATAAATTTAAATAGTTAAATAAAATCCACAGATACTAAAAGTTTGCATTTGTATACACTTACATTTTTGACAAAACGTAACTTGTAGTGTCAGAATCATACAACGAATATTAAAAAAATACTAATAATCTGGTCTGAGTGTAAATATTTGACATTCTTCCCTTTCAAAGCACAGAGATGGGTTGGATGAGAGCTGACAGGAGTTTCCCCCCAGAGTTATCAACTGTCACAGCACCAGGTGTCACCTCCGTGTCGTCCCAGATTAGATCAGGTCACGGCTTTAGTTTGCCGTGAGATGAGAGGTGCAGGATGAGGTAGCATCTCGACACGCTGTGGAAATCCGTGCTCCACGTTCACACTCAAAAGCATCACACCGCACAAATATTTCTGCACAAACTCATCACTGAAAAGTTACCTGGAGTCATTGTGCTTGTTTTTATTTTTAGTCTGAGTTTTGCTGCACAACCAGTGGCGCCCCCAAGGGGTGGCCATGGCCACCCCTAGAAAATTGCTGGCCACCCTATTGGCCACTCCAGGGAAGACCAGTGTTCTTTAATAAGTCATATTAATGTTCACACAAACCATACATTTATCTTATTTAATGAAGACATGTAAAAGCCTATAAAAATTATACATTTAATGAAAAATAATCTGAATAGAAAAGTGTGTATGTCGCTGCTGCTCACCATTTTCAAAACAAAAGTTTCAGTCACCAAAGTTTCTGAGGATGTTTTAGTGAAGAAAATTCTAAAATAAATGTTGAACCAACATGTCAAATGAGTGTTTCAAATGTTCTTTTCTAAAATGTTTGTGTTTCTCAAATTTGATTTAAGTGTGTTGGATGCATTTTTTTTTCTTTGCTATTGTATTTTTTTATTAAAATGAGTAAAGGAGCATTTATTACATCACCACAGGCTCAACTTTCCCAGAGTTACCATGAGGATCAATTTGGTGTGCCACCCCAATGTTTTCTCAGGCCCCATGGCCACCCCTATGAGACGTTTCTGGTGGCGCCACTGTGCTCACCTGAATGATACGACTCTAATACCGTAAATCCCAAAAGGCTGTAAAATTATCATTTCATATTTCAGTAGACAGTATATACACATAAATAATACTTCAAATATCAAAACGCGCCACTAAATTTGCTGATGTCACTTTTCTACATTTCTGTATGAATCTAAAAACGGAGCACCAGACTGTGAGGGAAAAAAAGATGAGAGATGAAAGTAGAAGATGTTCATATCACTTCCTTCCACAGGATTCAGCCGGGTCACTCAATGCTCCATCTTTGAAAAAATGATTGTTTTCCACTGGCTGACAGAAGTCCTCTCACTTTGAGTTCAATGAGCCATTTTCACCTCTCCTATTTCTGCAGTCCAAGCATATTTCATAGAGAAACACTGTGTTCCAACACCCCCCTCACAAAAAGCAGACAGGTCCCACCTCCAGGTGAAACCGTGCACTGGGTTCTGCAGACGGCAAGCCTCGCACGTCCACTATAGGAAGCAAATTTGGGTCCTGGCTCTGGAAGATGAAGTGAGTCTGATGCCAGCGTCCATCTTTGATCTGAAACGCAGAAATTTGATTGTCATTCAAAGAGGAAATAACATTAAAAATACTGTTTTACTGTCTAGAGAGGATCTTTCTGTGCAGGAAGTTTGAGGTTCCTTCTCCCACACAAGTCCAATGGAATTTATTTTAAATTATAACGTGATTGCCTTGCTATCAGCACTGCACCAGTGATACAAACCCAAACTGGAAATGGTTTTTACTGGAGCTGGCCTCTCCCAAAGGCATCCTGGTCAGTAATATGTGTGGATTGTCTGGATTAACAGTGTTGGAAAATGGGTATTTTTCAAATAAATTAATTTTCCTCCAACAATATGAAGTTAAGTGGGAAAATATAATAATATATAATTAAACTGAATTCGAAGAGGTAAGAAAAAATCCAAAATGTTGCTATGATGATTTTATTGGGTTATTTAGACCAAAGATGAGGAAAACTAATTTTGTTTAGTAAAATCTTGAAAACTCTGGTTTCCTTCAAGTTACTAAACTGGCTCATTAGTATTTCTGTAAAAGCAGCATCCTTGAGTCAGTATGCTTAACTATAAAACTTACTTTTAAATATCTACCGTTTAATTCTTGGTTATTTAATGGGACTGATAAAAAGAGAAAAGCCTAGTCGACACACAAACGAGTATTCAAAGCATTTGCACATTGTTAAATACTTCCTGTCCACTCTGAATTGGATTTTAAAAAGCCCGACCACATAAAAGTAAATGAAGCTCTAAATTGGATGTGCAAACTCCTGTTCAATTTGTGTTTGTTGATTACAAAATAATCATAGTCCTAGTGCACCCGTTCACTGGGGAAACGTCATTTGCACAACAGGAATTCTTACTCTGAAAGGACATTTGTTTTTAGTTACCTAAAACTACAATTTGACTACTACTACTACTACTGCTACTACTACTACTACTACTGCTACTACTACTAAAAATAATAAGACACAAACCTTAAATAAATATAATTTATTGTAGATTGAAGGCATTACTGTAGCTGTTTCCTCTCGTTGATGCAAACTTCATACTAAACAGACTCAGTAAAAGTATCTACTCAATATTACATAGACTTTCATGATTATTACATTCGATATCGTCACATATGTCATAATGCCAAAGAAGTTACCCAGCAGTCGTCCCTGGCTGTGACTGGCTCCAGCAGGTCTCCAGGCTGAATCATCTCTCCTGACCAGGCCTTGAAGCTCACGGCCTTGGGCGAAGGCTGCTCAGAGGGTCCTGCTGCCCACACAGGTGTGTTCAGGCAGTGAATGATGATGTGCTGAACGGCCTCGGTGCTTAATAGGTGGATGAAGTTCATCTGGATGCGACCAACTCCCAACTCCAACTACAGAGCAGATGGATTTTGTTCAATTTAATTTGAACTGTAAACAGGAATATATAAAAAATATCAGTGAATACTACAACTTCATCTCACAGTGGGAGGAAGACATTTTTTGTGTAAAAGATTTAGTTGACTTTTTTATTTACTTTTCTTACATTTAATACATTTACAATGGAAACGGCCTCGTCACATAACATGTTTTCATTTCAAATAATTTGAGCTAACTTAAACATAACTAATCTAAAAGTTAACTCATAGCATTAGTGGATCCACCCACAGCAAAGGTTGACCAGTTACATTTATTTTCTTTCACCCTAGACACTATCTGGGCACCAAAGATTTAAAATTTAGATTTTGACTTAATATATAGATTAGGATTTAACATTTAGATTTATTTGGATTAGGAGTTAATATTAGATTAAGGTTTAATATATACATTCACCATTTAAATCAGCTAAATTATGTGAAACGTAAACATGTTGGTACATGACAATTTTTAATTAATTGCAAATAAAAACTGAGTTACAACTGTCCACTAAATCTTTTGCATGAACAATTTACACTTGGTATCCCATACAGGAATTTATAATCTCTAATTATACCTGAAAAGCTCCATCCGAAAGTATTTTACCATACATTTTAATACACTTTATTTTGAAAATAAAACAAAATAAAACTACTCAACATAGGTGACCTAAGATATTGTCAGTTTCCAGGAAAATCTGCTTTTGCCAAAATGATTCTTGATTTAAACATTAAATTAAAGAGTCGATCCTTATAAAAGGCAAACTGGAGCACGATCAATCTGGACGACAACAATGGGCTTTAATAGCTCTACAAATATCAGCGAGTTACATCTGGAGCACAGATTGGCTGTCGATCTTTATTATTCATTGAGTAATTTATGCAGGAAGTGGGCCAATCTGCATCTCTATAGTCATTGTGTGCAGAGATGTGTTTTACTGCAACATATTAAAGGTATATAACTCCAAAGATTGATGGTAGATCAGGGTTCCAGAGGTTTGTCTGGCATGAAGCATTTTGGTTATGATGTCTGAAGACAGTGCTTTTAGATCAAATTGTGCAGAAAAGCCTTTTGCAGAGCAAGTAACTGGATATCTGTGCTCCCATTTGCCACACAATAAACTTTAAACACCTCCAACTGTTTGAGAAATTCTTCATGAGACAAAACTGGAACATTTTCCACCAAAAAATTAAATTGCACGCAGCTAACTGCTTCTAAATTCTTCCTGCTTGTGTATTTTCTTTGTCAACAAGCTGCAGCATGTTGGTATAAACAAAAACTCCCAACCTTGGAAACTGTAAGAGGTTTCAAGCAAGTCTGTCCTCCAGCAGTGAAGTTACACGTCACCTCGACGCTGTCAGAGCTGCAGCCGAGGTTTGGATCAATCCAGTAGGCGCCTGCCAAAAAGATACAGAGGGAGAAAACAGCTCAGACTAACTGAAACAGAAAAAGAACAGAAACTGTGGAGCCGAAATAAAAAAAGGACTTCTCACCATTGTGCATTCGCTGCTCACAGTTGTACAGGTCTCGACAGATCCGGACGGGATTTTCTCGGGTTCCCAGGGGGTTCCTCAGACTTTGGACTAGTGTGGTGAGATGTTGTAGAGTCTTCAAGATCTCTGTGCCCTGGTCTAACATGGGCAAGTCCATGCTCTGATAATTCTGGTGTTTAGATGAAGATTACCAAGATTCAGATTAAAATGAGGCTCCATGAATATTAAAAATATTAAGTTGGAGTTTCCCCAAAAACTGACCTCTTGCTTCAAAGCAGCATGTGAATCCAGGAGGACGTCAAAAGCAGCACCAAAAGCTTCACTGTTCTGCTGGCAAAAGATGCATCCGTGTGTATTTGGACTCCTAAAAACTCAAATCTGAAAAAGCACACTCACCAGTAGAAAGGCAGAACTGGGAAGACCCTGGAAACCAATAGAAGATAAGATTGTTAATGCAGCAATTCTGATGTAGCAGACCGTCTTGGGTTAACCCTAATCTTCAGTTCTGACTAAATATGCAGATAAGCAGGAACACATTTACTGAATGAGCAGGAAATGAGGCATGAATGCACCAGAAATGAATCATTGCCACCGTAGAGAAAGAGCTGTCAGCTGTACGCTACTGAGTTACATCACAGCAGAAAACAGCGTCGACGATTATTGCATAAATAACTCAATGTGCTCACAGTTCAGCCAGAGCACATTGTCACTTTTTTCTTAAGTTATAATAGTTCTATGATCGATACAAAACATGTTTATAAAGTTCTTTGCACTAAATCCCTCTCACGTAAAGCAATTTGATTCTTGACATTTTCAGTACATTCCATAATGAGCCGTTTCAGGCCTCTGTCACTTTAAGAAAACAAGCTGGAGCTGGTCACGCCCACCCATACCTCATTCAGGCTGCTATAAGCTAAGAAGCTCCGATAGCAGTGAGGGACCTATAATCGAGCTGCAGCTCTCTCCTGCACGTGAGAGTCGTTTCTATTCTACTTTAGCCATTTGTGACATCACAAACGGGGACTTTTTGAAATGGCTTGTTTTAGACACATAATTCCTAAAACCAATCGCTGACAGAAAATGGATGGATAGAGTTTTGTCATGTTTACAGTGTTTATAGAGGCAGTGGAGCAGTGGCGCCCCAAGGGGTGGCCAGGGGTGACCATGGCCCCCCCAGGGAAGACCAGTGTTTGTATTTCTCAAATTTAAGTGTGTTTTTTTTTCTAATAAAAAAGAATAAAGGAGGACGCAATGCAAACGCCACAGGCTAAACTCTCCCAGAGTTACCACAAGGACCAACTTGGTGTGCCACCCCAAAATCCTCTCAAAACCTTCTGTGGGTGCCTCTGCAGTAGAGACCTACATGGCAACACAAACCTATGCAAAAGGCAAGTTTTGCATAATTAATTAATTTGTATAATTAATTGTGTGTGTGAAAAAAGAAACAGGATTCTGTCTTCATCATTAGCAACATTACAAAGTTTTAGAGATGCACCTACCTATCTATCTATCTATCTATCTATCTATCTATCTATCTATCTATCTATCTATCTATCTATCTATCTATAGATAGATAGATAGATAGATATTTGATTAAAAATTATTATTTGGTGGAAAACAGTTATAAAAATGTTAAAATAAAAGGCATCACCAATCAAAGTGGTTTCAGGCCTCAGGCAATCATTTCCTGCAAAGGGCTCTTGACAAAATAATACGACTCAGTAAATATTTATGGCCATAAACACATAAAAACCTCCTCAAGTAAAGTGTTAAATTAAAGCTCAGACTCCCGGCTTCCAAGCCAGTCAGCATTCATTATATAACTGTGATTTGAATGTGCTTTTGAGCTTAGCTCAAAGGTTTTAAAAGTGTTCACGTATTACTGGATGTATGGTGGAAATGAGACATTTTCATGTGAAAATAAGCAGAAAGAAGAACTTACTGGTGGTCCAGGTGGTCCTTGGGGACCAGGAGATCCCTGAAAAATATCAGGATTCCGATAAGACTGTGTGGCTTTTATCTCTATAATGAACAATGATACTGATTATGTGGATTACTCACTCTTGGCCCTTGTAATCCCTGAAGGGTAGAAAAGAAAATGAAACCCGTTATTTGAATAAAATGAGATGAAACCATTGTGTGATATAAATTAGAACGAGTTTTGACACAAATCCACGTCTTTAACTACCGTTTCTTGTGACTAAATTGCTTTCTTTTTTTGTCTTTGTAGGAAGAAAAGCCTATTTTTACACAGCAGACCCATACATGAAAGTAGGCGTTTTAAGAGTGCTGTAAATTACGTCTGCGTACGGGCGCTCAAACAAACCTCTCATAAAGCTGCAGACGAGCGAGCGGCCAACATTTATCACACTGACAGGATTCCACAGCAGCTAAGTGTCACTGTGAGTGTAACAACAAACAGCGCAACACAATAGGAAATGAAAAGCGCTGAAGGCAACGGAGCCTGAGTGGTGCGCTGTCTCCATACTAAGTATCCTATTCTGTGCTCACAGTACAGACAGACAGGGATTCATCAAAACAGCGCCACGCACCGTCTCCCCCCGACTTCCTTTGTCACCCTGGAGTCCCTGATGGAGAGAGAGAAGACAGACGATCACTCCATCACTGCCAGAACGCAAAGAGGAGCCACATAAAGCTTGGCAGATGGGATGAGAGATGAGGTACATACTGGATGACCGCTGGGCCCGATGATGCCGACGGGGCCAAAAGCTCCCTCCACACCCTGTGAAGCAGAAGCATGTTAGTGGCTAAGGACACGTATGATGAAGCAGCTGATGAGGCCGCACTTATTTTTCACGCCAAGTGTGCAGTTTGTGAGAGTTCAATGCACCAGCGTTGGCCGAAATAATGCACACCGAAGTGCTATTAATCTTCATTTTACCATCAGTCCTCGCGGTCCTTTTGGTCCTTGTATCCCTGATGGGCCATTGTCTCCTGGGGGACCCTGGAAACGCATTAATGAATCTGAGTGCAAAAGATGGGCACGGTAGACTTATACAAATATATAAATAAACTAAATTGAAACCTGAAGTTTTTATTTTTCTTTACATCTTTTGAGCTTTCTGACTCACGGGAAACTAAAACAAGACAGGTTTGAGAAAGTATTGAGAGTTCTGTTAGGAATTTGTATTGTGCAATTGTTCAAGCTGTTCCTAATTCCAGCACCGCCGGGGAAGCACGGCCCTTTGACGCATGCAAGAATGTTAGGAACTCTTGCTTTCTTTGACCTTTCCCAATATCAGATACTTTCCATCATCGATTATTTACATGAACAGTAAATATATGTTTAAAATAATTTCAGTTGCAAGCATTTGAGGCACTTCTCATAAACTTAAAATACCAATTTAAAGGCACACTTGGCAGTTTTGGCCTGCTTTAGCACCCCCTAGTGTCCGTTTAGTAAAAACCAAACTTATCTCCTCGCTGTGCGTTGGTCTTTTTAACACCTTAATCTAACAGCTGAAACGTCTCCTCAGCCTTCATTAGTGCCTACAGGAGCGGTTCATCACTACATCAACAAATCAAGTTCAACAGGGACCGGACCGCCACTCTGAAGTTGCAAGTGTGGTATTCTGGCCACAGAGGGTGGTGGGGGTCTGAGTGACATTTCATTAACCCTTTAAAGGGTCATTTTAGCACAAACTGGCTCAAGAACATGATTTAAAAATATGAAAAGGTTGCATATGGCTTTAAAAGCATGTTCAACGATTCCAAGCACCTGTAAGAACTCCGTTGCTGTAATTTGTCCCAGGTGAGATACCGGCTTTAGTTCAGTGCACTATGTTCCCAAACAGAACTATCTGGCTAACAAGACAATTAAAAATGAAATGGCCCAATAAAATATAGCACTGTGTCACTTTATGTCTTGTCTGTATCAGCGGCTAACTTTACTACCCGAACAGAACTGAAATGAAACCTAAAAGCTAGATCCAGCTGGATTCACAACCTTTCAAATTCCTCTCCTTTAGAATAACAAACAGACCTACTCAAGGGTTTAAAGATGCGCACACTTTGCTTTACATCTGCACTTTATTTGTTGATTGCCCGGACCATCTGCTTCTGGGTTAGATCAATTACTGAAAACTAAGCTAAGCAATTTCACACAAAACCCATTTGCAAGGAAAATACCTGACTTTACTCTGAATGGTTTGAATTACAGACTTAAACTAATGGACTGGTTTGTGTTTCTTCAGCTGGTTATGATCTACAGGGCAGCAGAGCTGAGCGTCAAACACACTGATGGCGGCAGAGAATGGCATGTTACAGTAATACCTCACAGCTTTATAGCACGGTCCCCCCTAAAGACAAAATAATCTTGTGTGTTTCCTGGTGATTACAGATGTTTAAACTTTAGAAAAGCACTTTTACCAAACCTGGAAATCATTGCCAAGTCCTTTTTCCTGTTTCTGAGGCAGATTTGTAGCCCAAACTAAAAGTTGATAAACGGAAAAGTAAAAAAAATGGGAAACAAATCGAATTGATGGAAACTTACCTTTGGGCCAAACATTCCCACCACCCCTGGAAAGCCCAGTACCCCCCCATCCCCCTGAGGAACAGACACAGAGAACAGCATGGTCATAGACGAAGGTGGTTGAGCAATTTCAATTATTGGGAAAACAAAAACTGCACTAACTGGTTGTCCTTTAGCTCCTGGATCTCCTTGTTTTCCAGACAATCCCAGTGTGCCGACAGAGCCTCTCTTTCCCGCGGGACCTATTTGGCCTAGCACACCTCTCTCTCCCTGGGGAGACAGAACCCAGCATCCTCATGACCTTTCACCCTCCCTCTCTGACTTCAAAGTGCATTTAGTGCAGATTTTACCTTTCAATCTTGGTCTCCCTTGGTTGGGGTTTATTCCCCTACATCATCCAGGTGACTCAGAATCAATATTAGCCGTCAAGCTACCCAAAACAAAATAAATGTTTCCAGAATGCGACCTAACCAGACTTTAACGTCATACCCTGAGTAAACAGGGCGGTGAAAACCGGTTAAATCCACAAAACAAATGAATACAGCTTTGCTATGCTTGTCAAAAGTGATTTAGATTATAGTTTATATATTACTGGCAAGGTCATGAAACACAATCTGCCTACTCATTAATCCTTTACTTTATAAATGAATGCACTAGACTACAAGGGTGTTCCAAAAAAAGGCTATAAAGGCTTTTTAGAGTATGTCCCAAAGCGTTACAGGCAGGTCATTTTAGAAGAATTAAACTTGTTAACAATTAAAAATGTTATTGGTAATAAATTGGACTAAATTGTGAGGTATTAATTTACTGAGCTATAATTTAACTTTGTTAAAGCTGAGGTCCGTAGTGTGATGTCATCAAGAAGAGGAAGATTTTGAATGACTATAGCTCCCGCCCCCTTCAGGAAGGAGCTAAAAGCCACGCCTCATTCCACGCACACAAATACCATCCATTCACATCCGACTGATCCAGGATCAGGTCACGGGGGCAGCAGCCTAAACAGAGAGGCCCAGATTTCCCTCTTCCCAGCCACTTGGGCCAGCTCCTCCGGGGGAATCCCAAGGTGTTCCCTGGCCAGTCGAGAAACATAGTCCCTCCAGCGTGTCCTTTAGGTCTCCTCCTGGACGTGCCCGGAAAACCTCACCAGGGAGGCGTCCAGGAGGCATCCTAACCAGATGCCCAAGCCACCTCAACTGGCTCCTCTCGGTGTGGAGGAGCAGCGGATCTACTCCGAGCCCCTCCCGGATGACCGCGCTTCTCACCCAATCTCTAAGGGGCCTACATCAGGTTCTGCAGGAGCTGCTAATCACTTGTTTGAATCAAATCTGCAGCGTTCAAGCAGGGAAACGTCTAAAACCAGCAGGAAATCGGCACTCGCAATAGCTGCTAACGCTACAACAGGCTATAACAATAATCTGATGTAGCGCAGGGTTGACGCCTCACTAGTCGCTTAGCTTCAACACAAACTAAAATGAAGAAAAAAAATCATCCCTCCCACCTTTAGACCAAGAGAGCCTTGATCTCCTGGAAGTCCCATCACACCCCTTCCTCCTTGTATGCCAGGTTTTCCAGCTAAACCCTGCTCTCCGTCGTCTCCTTGCTCCCCCTAAAAACATTAGAAATGATTATCAGTTTTAAAAAAAGGAAACATTTTTGTTTGCTCTCACTGAAACAAGTACCACTGACAGCGTGCTCACTTTGACTCCTTTACTTCCATCTTTTCCAGATAACCCGTCCGTTCCGGGAGGACCCTCGAGTCCCTCCCTACCCAGGACCCCACGTGGACCAGAGGGACCTTCTGGACCCTTGAAAACACACATAGAAATCTTTAAAAGTTTGCTTTGTTTTAAACATACTAATTTAACCTGAATTTTATGATATTGTGTCCAACTCACGGGTGGTCCTTTGGTCCCAGATGCACCTGTTGCTCCTGATTTTCCTTTTGGACCCTGAAAAAAGAATTAATGTTCTGATATAATGGAATAAAAATATATATCTTACAAAGAAATGTTTCTCAGACTCAAACTTTCATAAAATCACAGATTTTGTTCCTTACTTGATCACCTTTGGATCCTTTAAGACCCGCTTGTTCTTTGGGCCCAGGACGTCCCTGAAAGACCGTTATGGTTTAAAATGAACATCACAGATTTGTTTGATTGCATGTTGAATAACGTGATTCCGAGTGAGTACCTACAGGAAAACCTGGAGCACCAGTTTCACCTCTAGGTCCATCTAGGCCTGCTTCACCCTGAAAAAAAAGAGATACATATAATTTGTATTTTATTAGGGGTGGGACTCGATTAAAAAACTTAATCTATTTTATTAGAGGATTAATCGTGATTAATCGCATTTTAATCGTTCAAGAAAATTTGCCTAAAAGCAATTTTTTAACTAAAAGTAATGAGGTAGAGAATCAGACAATAGACATGGACATTATTACTGTAAACTCAAGCTCTTAATTTCTAAAAATGCTTTTAAATTGTATTTTAATTTAAGGGGTTTTGAGGTTTCTTTAGAGGTGCAGCTTGACGATATTTGTTGATATTTAGGGCATGTATTTTGCTGCTAAACTTCAAAGCCCCCCAATTGGGGGACCATCATGCGTTAATTTTTTTAAATTAATTAATCATAATTAACACGTTAAATTCCCACCCCTAACTGTTATTTGAATGTTACTCATATTTAATTTATGTTTGACGTTTAATAAAATGTTCATTTGGAATTCAATCAATAGATATGTATTTTTTTAAACATTGGTAACATTTCCTTTACCCTCCAAAACAAAACTATTCCAATAAACTTCCCCCATACTCACAATGTGTCCTGGGTCACCTGGCTCTCCTCTCTCTCCTCTGTCTCCAGAAGGACCCTCAATTCCCATCAGAACAAACAGCAGCTCAACAAATCAGACCATCATCACTAAACGTCAGACTAAAACATAATTCATGTTGTAGACTCACTCTGTCACCTTGGGCGCCTGGGAGGCCCTCTACTTTGCTGTCGTCTCCCTGGTTACCCTTAGAAAAAGGAATATAAAGAGACAATGCATGTTTTACATCTCAGTGGCAAATCATTAGAAAAGCTATTTCCCCACCATGATCTCGTTTCACATAACTGGAGCCAGTGACTGCCTCAGGACTTTTTCTCTATAATGATTCATTAAACAATAGCCACAAATGTGTATAATTTAAATGGCTGTATGCTGCACATGTGATAAATGGAAAAAAAACAAAACACCAATAACAACTGTAAAATAGGGAGAGCGATCAAAGAAAGCCAGGGGCAAAGAAAAACTGTCAATTACATTAAAAACGAAAAGTAATAAATAGTTTCTTTAGTCATTCAAAATGTAATTTATTTGTATCAACAGCATATTTTTGGTGCCAGGATTACCTGGCGCTAAATTGACAATCATAAATTTTGCAATGGCCCGTGTGATAGCATGGTATTGATTTAATTAGAGCAGAAGCACAGCAATTAGACCGAGGATACTGGCAATGATAAAACAACAAATATCCACATCCAGATGGCTTCTGCCCAGGGACAAAAAAAATGCAAATTAGTGCTTGACTAAATTCTGCTGCAGTGTGTATTATTACATATTCCTGTCAAATAAACACAAATGATGTAGCTAATATTTACAATAATGTAAGTGGCTTCATCCAGGTGTTTGGCTAATTATATACAGAGCTGAGGTAATTGGGTTCATAGCACCGATCAAATTAGGGATAACTTGGGGAGAGCTGAGACAAAGAAAGGACTAACTAGGGACAGAACCAGGTCCCAGAGTGTCCAAAAATCCCTCGATCATCCAATTATAGCGACGTGCAGCATGACAGGCCCAGTAGAGCTCATATGGCACAGCCTAGCAGCAGTCAGCTGTTAGGGACCACAAATGAACAGCCAGGAAGAATGTACCTTTTCACCTTTTGGTCCAGGAGGTCCAAGTGGGCCCAGTGGTCCCGTGTGGCCCTGTTGGAAAATAAAAGCTTCACTCGATTGAACGATATACTGTATGTTTGTTTCACCACATTCACTTGGTTAACATTTCAACAAAGCCAGATTGATGGAACTTTGTCTGCAGAGCAGAAAATAATTTTGAAGTTAATATGTTGAAATGAGTGTCTTTGAAATGGTTATGAACAGTCCATGTCTTAGCTGATGCAAATAGCTATTTGAATTACCTCAGTTTGGAGAAATAGAGTTTAGTTCTGGCTGGGCGGATAAAATACGAGCTAGTCTGAGTCAGGCCAGTTACAAAGTATGTTTACAATTCCATCATCAAACATTTTATAGCAGTTTGTGCCGATTTTTAATGACAACAGAGATGTCAAAAGTATTCACATTCATTACGCGGTAAGAAGTATGGACACTAGAAGTATAGATACTAGAAGTATGGATACTAGAAGTATAGAGAGTAGAAGTATGGATACTAGAAGTATAGATAGTATAAGTATGGATACTAGAAGTATAGATACTAGAAGTATGGATGCTAGAAGTATGGATACTAGAAGTATGGATGCTAGAAGTATGGATACTAGAAGTATAAATACTAGAAGTATGGATGCTAGAAGTATAGATACTAGAAGTATGGATGCTAGAAGTATGGATACTAGAAGTATGGATGCTAGAAGTATGGATACTAGAAGTATAAATACTAGAAGTATGGATGCTAGAAGTATGGATACTAGAAGTATGGATGCTAGAAGTATAGATAGTAGAAGTTTGGATACTAGAAGTATAGATAGTAGAAGTATAGATACTAGAAGTATAGATAGTAGAAGTATGGATAATAGAAGTATAGATAGTATAAGTATGGATAATAGAAGTATAGATAGTATAAGTATGGATACTAGAAGTATAGATAGTAGAAGTATGGATGCTAGAAGTATAGATAGTAGAAGTTTGGATACTAGAAGTATAGATAGTAAAAGTATGGATACTAGAAGTATAGAGAGTAGAAGTATGGATACTAGAAGTATAGATAGTATAAGTATGGATACTAGAAGTATAGATACTAGAAGTATGGATGCTAGAAGTATGGATACTAGAAGTATAAATACTAGAAGTATGGATGCTAGAAGTATGGATACTAGAAGTATGGATGCTAGAAGTATAGATAGTAGAAGTATAGATACTAGAAGTATAGATAGTAGAAGTATGGTTAATAGAAGTATAGATAGTAGAAGTATAGATACTAGAAGTATAGATAGTAGAAGTATGGATAATAGAAGTATAGATAGTATAAGTATGGATAATAGAAGTATAGATAGTATAAGTATGGATACTAGAAGTATAGATAGTAGAAGTATGGATGCTAGAAGTATAGATAGTAGAAGTTTGGTTACTAGAAGTATAGATAGTAAAAGTATGGATACTAGAAGTATAGATAGTAAAAGTATGGATACTAGAAGTATAGATAGTAGAAGTATGGATACTAGAAGTATAGATAGTAGAAGTATAGATACTAGAAGTATTTTTACTTATTAGAAGTAAGTTTTTTTTCTTTTAGTGATCTAAGATTACAATACTAGATTACTGCCCATGTGTATATACATGTGTCCTTGTTTTTATCTTTCTTCTAATTACCCTTTGAGTGATGGTGCTGCTGTGACAAGTGAATTTCCCCACTGAGGGATCAATAAAGTCTATTCTATTCTATTCTATAGATAGTATAAGTATGGATAATAAAAGTATAGATAGTATAAGTATGGATACTAGAAGTATAGATAGTAGAAGTATGGATGCTAGAAGTATAGATAGTAGAAGTATGGATACTAGAAGTATAGATAGTAGAAGTATGGATGCTAGAAGTATAGATAGTAGAAGTATGGATACTAGAAATATAGATAGTAGAAGTATGGATAATAGAAGTATATATAGTATAAGTATGGATACTAGAAGTATAGATGCTAGAAGTATGCATACTAGAAGTATAGATAGTAGAAGTATGGATACTTAAAATATCAATTCAAGCTTTTTGCCGTCTGAGTGCGGCATTGAGTAGCACTCATATATACAGTATATATATATATATATATATATATATATATATATATATATATATATATATATATATATATATATATATATATATATATATATATATATATATATGAAGTAATGTCCATGAAATGCTGCATGAATGGAAAAATTAAATGATGGAAGACATCTGTGAATATGTCTGGTACTGAGCTAGATAGGCTTCCAGAGTCAGTTTCTATGGCAACAAGGAGTTTTAAAAATCCCTGCAGCCAAGAAGAGTTATGCAATGCTAATTAACAACATAAAAAAAGAAATAATAAAGGAAAAGGAACATCTGCCAGCAAGTCAATGGTGTTGTTCAACGTTCTTTGTGAAATGTGAACTTTGACAGATGTTTTAATATAAAGCTATAAAAAGCACAGAAGCAGCTCATATTGGTTGATTAGAAAAGGTATATATTAAAGAGTAGAGAGTTTAATTTTTATTCTCAAAAGTCCTGGAAGCCTGAGGTCTTTTCATAACCTCCAGCAACTACACGCTTGAAATTAAATACTTACTTCATAACCTGCTGTGCCCGGATCACCTTCTTGGCCCATTCTCCCTGGAGCACCCTAAAGAAATACATTCATATTTAAAAGTTCCTCCCATAGAGGGGATGAATTAAATCCTTCATCTTCGATTGTTGACATCATACCACCATGCCGATGGTTCCTCTCGCTCCTTTCTGTCCGAAGAATCCCGCTTGCCCCTGCTCACCGATGGACCCAGGCTTACCCATGTGGCCTTGTTGACCTTTGCCCCCCTGAAGAAAGGAAGCCCCATGATCAGGTCTGTACAAGCACACGTTTGATGAATCTGACTGTTTAAACATTTAATGCATTAAATTTATTTGGCAAAGGTTTAACAACTTCATTAGACACATTCAACTCCCTACACAAGGATTAACCTGAAAGACCTTAAAATGACAGGTGCACGCGAGTAATTCGACAAACCTTTTCCCCTGGCTTTCCTCCTTCCCCAATTTTGCCAGGCTTGCCCTCCTGACCCTTAAGAAAATCAAAAATGGGGTTTAAGTGGACAAAAAGAGCCGTTTTTATTGGAAGTGAGAGAAAGATTTGGTACACTCACCCTCACCCCCACAAGTCCAAAAGGACCAGGTGGGCCTTCCTTTCCTTTCAAGCCAATTTCACCTCTGTCTCCTGAGTTGCCCTCTGAACCTGGATCTCCCTTCTCACCCTGCGGAGAGTAAGACCAGTCTAATGAAAGGGTGGCACCTTTGGATTTAGGGTCAAACTTAATCACTAAATATTAGAATAGTGTGTGTGGTTAAAATAAAAGGCAACACATTGATGCTCCCTAGTGGGCACACTACTTACAAATTCATTAATATAATTCTGAGGCTATATCTCACATGCATATCCTCAAGATAGAGATGTCACTCAATGAGAATAATGCACCCCAGTTCCCTGCATGCACTATGGGGTGATGCAGATGCACCTATGTGAGTTACCCACCTAGCCATTGCGTTTAATAGGGTGTTGCCCAGAGACTTAGACCATGTATTTTAGATTCGATTTATATGGTTATATGTTACGAAGCCGGCAATTTTTTTCAACGACTGGGCATCATTTTATTCATTTTCAACAACATTACAATGGATATGTCCAGAGATTAAAAACTACACATTGTCACTTTAACCTACCAGGGCTAGGCTGGGTCGACCCAGATGTGAATGTAGAATTAGAGTTTTCATTCAGCCCTCACATCTATCACATCTATCCCCAGCCACAGTTTCTTTCTGGCCTCTCCTCAGCACCCAGGACTTTTTTTTTAGATTTCATGATATTAATCTTTTAGATATGTATTATGTGTCTAGTTTGTTCCCACATTTCCTGTTTATGGTTGAAAATTTGTATATACTTTCTCCCAGCCTTGTAGTCTCAGTTATGTTCATGTGTTGTTTTATTATATTCTGTTCTGTTTCCCTAGGTTTTGTTACCTCTGACCCTTGTGTTGACATTAGCTGTTATTTTACCTTTGTTAGTTATTTTATTGTTATCCATTTCTCTGTTAGTTTATTCCTCAGTGTTTACTTGTTCTTTAGTTTATTATTCCTTGTCTTTAGTCCTAGTGTTTACCTTCTTCCTCAATATTAGTCACACCTGTCAGTAATCAGTCATTCATCACACCTGTCCCCTGTTGCATCACTGCACTCTGTCTATTTATACCTGGTTCAGTTCTGTTGCTCTTGTTGGTTCCTCTGTTATATGTTAGTCCCTGGTCTGCTAATAAACCCTTCATTTACTGCATCTGACAGCATTAGCCTGCAACCCTTCGATTACAGGGCAGGCACTTAACTCTTCTGTTACCATCGCCCCCCATGTCAGTGTTAAAATGACAACTTTATGAGGATATTTTTCTCATGCACAAAAAAACCGACATGGCAAATTCAGATTTTTTAAATTGATCCACAAGTAAGATTTTAAAGACAGATTAAATCATCAGGGTTTTTTATTTTTTGCATTATATGTGTTTACTGTTTATCTTTTTCCACCTCATTACATCACCTGCAAACAATAAAACTATAAGTTTGTTTTTTGTTAAATGTCATTTGGTTTCCCAGAGTATTTTTAAATTTTTGGCCAATGTAGACAGTTGGGCTTAAGTTTCATTCAAAATGTGATCAAAATGTTTCACACAATAGTCAAACTGCATGTTTTTGGATCGTGAGGGGTTTACTACTCCTATTTAAAATTTCTCATCACACTTAAGTCTTCTCCTGATGAGACTGCAGTTCATGGTGTTAATGTTTACCAGCCTGTGGAGTTTTTTTTCTGAGAGTGAAACTTTGCAGATAAAATCTTACATTTTATCCATTATTCACAGGTTTTGCTGCAGCATTATGAGTTAGAGCTGAAGTTTCTACAGTGACAGCTAGGGCGTGTAAACAAAGAGCTGCAGCAGTTGAGCCAGAATGACACAAAAGCATGACTTATTTATTAGTTAGACACGGCAGGCTGTGAATTGGAGATATTTCAAAGACAAAATATAGGAATGTGACTTGACATGTTGTTCAAGGTGTTTATAGTCCCTGAGCATTACGTGTCATAAGAAAGTAGGCCAATGCACAAGAACTTCAGTTCTGATGCAATCTTACTGAAAGAGGCTGTCTGGGTATTTAAGCCTCATTGCAAGAAAACAAACATTAAAGTAGATTTAGGAAAATATTTTAGTGCAAAAACATGAAAAATGTAATCTAAAACTAACGAGAATGTATGAAGAGAATGAAAACATGGGAGCCCACACAGGAAAGGAACGTTTAGCTAGCTCATGCATAAGACAGTAGCAGACATCAAAATGTCATTTGAGACCAAAACTCTGAAGAAAACAAAAGGAGTGACGACAGACGTCTCATCATAGATGGTTTTCAAAGGATGCTTTGACAGTGAAATTTCTTTTCAACCAGATGTTTTTTCCTTCCTTTCACATTTCTTTATGAACAGATTTCTCCCATCATTTCCCTTCTCATTGACTGAAAAATCAAAACCAAAAAATTATTTTCTTTTCTTTTGCACAACAAACATGTCTATGAAATCTTTACATTAAAGATACGGTAGGGGATTTTTTGTGGAGCGTTTCTTACCAAATAGCTTGAATTGCTCCTCACACACCCACAGCAACCAAAGAATTCAATGTTTTGTCAAAAAAATAAATAAATTGATTCGCCTCTGAAATGTACAATTCTGGACAAAACTCATCCAATAATGATGAATGCCCCGTTCTTAATGATTGGTCCATCAAACTGCCCCTCCCTCTCTGCACATACCCCTCTACATGTACGAATCGTGCGTTCTCAATTTAGAGCAGCTGAACAGGAAGTGAAGCCAGCGCCGGGTTAGCTAGTGTAACCAAGTGAATGTTCTGTTCTGTTTGCAAATTTCATTTAAGGAGTTGATTTAAATGTTCTGTTTAGAATCTGCTTCTGTTCTTGTTGGGAAACATTTAGGTGACGGACCTGTTGTCTGTGAATGCAGCTGGCAGAGCTGTCTAATGTGTGCATGCATGTGTGTGTGTAGTCACTGGAGCTGCTGTGATTTTGAAGTTAAGAATAAACCAGGAAAGCTTGTGATAAATACATAACTACACAACACTAGCATAGTAAATCGTTATGTAGTTACATTGGTGCATTATGTAAGGAATTATGGCAGAATAAATGGCCAACAACGGGTCAAAAATGTAAGATATTGTTATGTTTTTATGGTTGTTTGAGAGTTTTTGTTGCTTTGTTGCGGTGTTGTAGCATTTACATCCACCATGATATTCTGTGACTCATGGGGAAGCCTGAAGAAAGTGTTGGACCTTTCCATTGTTTTTGTTGTTTTCTGTTTTTCTTTTGTTTGTTTGTAGTATACTTGAATGCCTTTTCTACACCAGAAGTGCTACATTTTGCTGCTGGTGAGCTTTACACTGGTAAATAACTAAGTGATGCACTGATGGAGGTTTAAAAAAACACAAAACTCAATACTAGACTGAACAAAATCTAATAAAACAAAATGTGTTTCAACGGCATCAAGCTTCTAAAGTGAAGAGAAGATTTTATCAGGTTTATTTACTTAAACAATGAATCAGTCATTGTTACCTTTGCTCCATGAGGTCCACTTGCACCAACCTCTCCATCCATTCCAGTCTCACCCTGATGGATAAATAAAAAAAAATGCATTTAATAGGAACAAGCAGAGTAAATTTATGTTTGATTGCAGAAACAAATTCATCACTTATGAATCCTCTAAAAGTAAAAACAGCAAATAAATGTTTATATAAGGTCTCATGCATAAAGCACCAACTGTGTGCAGATAACAGGGCTTAAGGAAGGTGACGGTGTTGTGCAACGTGCAGCTGTTTTGTTCTGTTGCTACTATAAATAATGCAACTATGCAGAAAGGGAACTTTGTTTACTCACTCTCTGGCCAATCAAACCCTGCTCCCCAAGGGTACCAGGTGCACCAACGGAACCCTGATCAGCAGAAAAACAACATAATAAAACATAGAAAACTTCTTAAAATGATTTTTTAATTACAGATCTATAATTACAAAGACGCTTCTTGTCTTAGAGTGTTTCAGAAATTAGGCTTTACACCCTTTAAGGGCATCAAATGAAGCAAAAGCTGTAGCAGAGGGTCTGATTCCTCCCACCTTCTCTCCAGGCTCACCCGGCCGTCCCCTCTCTCCAGATTCACCAGGAGGTCCCTTACAGGAAAAAAAGCAAACTTTATTATTTTGTGCTCATGTCAAACTCGGTGTGAGCTTTTACATGAACTCACCATCAGCCCCATTGCCCCCAGTGACCCAGTCCCTCCTGCTGGTCCTGCTGGTCCCTGCAGCAACACACCACAGGCATCAATAAGAGTTAAGAGCACCCAACATCTCCGAATGTCACAGTAAGGAAGAAAAATGGGAAGTTAGCAGAAAGTGTGGATTTGTGGAGATAAGTCAATCTGGAAGCTCAAGAATCGTCCAAAGAATGAGCCAAAGCTTCTGAGGGTTGTTAAAAAAATAAAAAGTGACCGGCTCTCATAGAAACACACTCAGACTATGATAAATTGGCTCTGCCGGAAGAAAACGGTGTACATCAAATTGTCTTAGCTTGACTACTTTGCTGCTTGTGTTCAGGAGTCTTGGACGTGAGCAGAGAAAGAGGATTAGGATGTTTCAACAGGATGGAGGCTTCTAGGAAGAGCTGGAGGGAAGATTTTAAAAATAACATTTCTGTCTGAGCAGGGAGAAGGCAGCAGATCACTAACATTGCAGTCCTCTCCTGGAACAAATGTAGGTATTTTATACTATTAAATGTTTCAAAATAAACAAAAAAGGAGAAGATGTGCATAATATTGAATGTTTATTTAAACTCACTAGTTCTCCTGCAACTCCTTTAGCTCCTGGAGGTCCTGAGAAGCCTTGAACACCCTAAAAATAATGCATCTACATTTAACACGGTGCTAGTATGAAATGTAAATAGCATCCAATTAAAAGGGGGAAAATGTTCAGGTTCTGTTGGTCCCTGTCACTTACTAGAAATCCTTTTGGTCCAGCTTCACCTGGCTCACCAAGTTTCCCCTTCAGAGAGAACAAAACAAAAACAGATAAAAGGCAAGCTGATAGAAAGAGTTTTATTTAGACTGAGTCATTAGAAAGCTGTATCTCGCTAGGGTCCAAAGAGTTTCCAAAATGTCTCAAAACATTTGCGAGCATTCTCAGTTTCCTTGCATGAGTTACGAGTCTCTCTCATAAGCCGCTTGAATTTTGAATAAATAATGCAACCAATCGTCTCTCAAAACAGCCTCAGAGTTGTCACGAGCATCTGGAGCCAGCAACCCTTCTCAATTTGGTTTTTGTGAGTAAAATCTGCGATAAATGGTTAACAACTGTGGGAGAGATTGGAAAACAATTTGTGAACAGACTGTAGGTAAATTACACCCACATTGATACATAATTAAGATACTCTGTGACTACACTGCAACAAGGAAATTGGTGTTATTTGCATGCATTGCAACTTTTTGCTATTCCATCATAATGCAACCCAGCCGTTTTGTAAATGAGTCATTTGTAATAATTCAGAGTGATTTTACGTAGAAAATGTAATATTGTCTTGAATTTTTGTGTCTAATGACTTACTTAAAGGCCCAAAAAGTCACAGCCTAGAGGGAATGGCTTAAAGCTTCTGACACACTCTGCATTTTTCCATCATCGTAGACAAATCTTTCATCAGGAACAGAGTTGTGATGAAAAACGGTGAACATGAGGGTGATTTGCAGGTCTGTGGCCATCTGATGCTGCCGGCCCACCAACAGCTTATTGAGCACTCTCACGACCAAATCCAGCTTCCAACAGACTTCAATTAGTGTCAGAAAATCTACGACTGCGGTCTGCAATCAGCCAATGAAAATACACCCAGGAAGTGATGCAATAAACTGCTGATGAGTGTACAATGCGAGTAGCAGAATCAGCGTTAGCAACAGTGGAGGCTACATGCAAGAACATGTGGAACATTCCTTTTATGGATGTCTAATAAAAGAAGCAAGTGTTTTTTTCTATTCCTTGTTACAGTCCTGGGTATATGTTGAATTTTAGTGATGTGTGCTTTTTGGCAACCTATGGTGTGTCATTCTAGAGCCGTGGTTCTCAATCCCGGTCCTGGAGGGCCGGTATCCAGCAGGTTTTTGTTGTTCTTCTGCTCCAACACACTTGATTCAGTAGTTGAATCACCTGTTTTCAGCTCATCAGGCTCTGCAGAAGCCTGGTAATCACCTGGTGATTGAAATCAGCTGTGCTGAAGCAGGGTTAAAACTAAAAAATGCTGGAAACAGGCCCTCCAGGACCAGGATTGAGAACCGCTGGTCCAGAGTGAGACGTTGTGCAGTTTGACTCAAATGAAATCTTGGGCTACAGTGTGCCACCTCTCTACACAGTGAAGCAGTCCTTTGCAACAGCTGACAGACATACACTGTAAACCAGGCTTCAATCCAAAACTATGACATTTTTAGGCTTTCAATTTGGTAGGAAATCAGTTATTGACTTTAAATCAACATATTTTACGCTAATGTGCAGGTTTTACTCAATTTCCAGTAGAAACAATTAAAATGTGTCTTCCTCAGCTTCCAAACTCTGTAAAAACAGTAAAAATGATTTGTTCTTTAATTATTTTAACACCCGTTGATCAGAATCTTGGCTAAAAACACAAAATAAAAGATCTAACGACTTGAAGACCTTTAGTTTGCTAAATGGTAGCCTGAACAGATGCTCGGGGTAGAATTATTTCTATTAGCAGAGAAAAGTATAGAAATCCCCTCACCATCTCCCCAGGGAGACCCAATTTTCCCGGTGGTCCATCAGAGCCCTGCAGAGAAAACCCATCAGCTGAACGTGAAAACACCCTCAAGTTACAAAAAGCCAAATGCTACCAGCAACATCAATATTTTAAAACTCTTTGATTTAATATTTTGCTCTTATAATTGTCAATATCCATCATTTTAATAAAAATAATTGCAGCAAATAAAAACAGCTAAGATTGCTTCTTTTCCTGCAGAAGCGTATTTTGTTCCAGAGCTGTGTGCCTGCAGGGAGAAAACTCAAGCCCAAACATGCCTCCAGGTGACTGAAGGGACACATCTTGGACTTGTTAGCCCTTTTCACCTCCGACTTTATACTCACCTTGACCCCTGTGGACCCCGTCTCTCCAATTGGACCATCAGGACCCCTTGGACCCTGAAAAAAATACAAAAAGCACAGATGAGAAGCTTTAAAGTTTGTCCTTCAACACGTTTTGTTTTAAAAATAAACACTTTTGACATTAAATCTCCACTTTCATTAGTTAAACCAACAGAAATGTATCTTTCTTTAATTTTTTTAGCTTAATGCTATCCTCTGATCTTTGTTCCCACGCTGCAGAGAATCCATCAAAGTCTGTTCTTTTAGAAGAAACTTCACATCTGTAATTTAGCCCTGCAGCGAGCCCGGTCCCCACTGAGCAGAACTTTGTCCCCACTTCTCCTCCATCTTTGCCGTAGCTCTGCCTTCACACTGGGCTAATTGTAAAGAAGTCCTGCAGCTGATTCATTCTCGCCTTTAAAAATGGAACCAAACCTTTCATTAAAAGAGTGATGAAGCACTTTTCGTGGATGTTCTAAGAGCATCTTATATAAGGGAAACAGAAGAATTTAGGTCCTGCTTTCTGCAGACAAACACGTTCAGGCTTAGACACAAGGGCCGTTTCTTAATACCCAAGGATGCTACGTTCTTATGTACTTGACAAGTACAGCAGAAAGTCCTTCTACCAGTATGGGAGGACGAGAACGGCATTTGGAACAGAACCATACTCTGTTGCATCATGGCAATAAGCGCTGCTTGTTGGAGCTGGCTTAGCAGCTAGCCGCCATCTTGGATGGGTCTCCATTCGCCGCCAGTGCATTGATTTCTGCTGAGGAAGGTGTTCACTCAACTAAAAAAATAACATTTTATTATGCTTTTTCACAAAATCAGACATATGGTATGGCATGATAGTTAAAATGTAAATATGATTAAATAAAATAAATAAAAATATAAAATCCCAACAGGTAGGCTAGAAAAGTCATGATCTGTTTTCAATAGTGCGCCGGTTGTTGGAACCGTAGGCTGTAGAAAAAACAGGCATAGTTGCTCTCTGCGTTGACTCCAGTTGGGTTTGGAGAGTGAGAGACCCATCCAATATGTCGGCAATGCTGTTACGCTCTCCAGCGCCCAATGGGGTGTCTACGTATTCATGTCTATGGTGCCAAGTCCACAGAAGGATGCATTGATGCATCCTCGATACAATGGGTGCCATGATTATGTACCTAGGATTGGAACAGTACTTGGGCCATCGTTGATGATGTTTCACAAGTACTGAGTACATATATTGAGAAATGGCCCCTAAGTTGAGTTTAATTATATAGAATTTCCCTCCCTTGAATGAAATATAAAGGAGTGTTTTAAATATGGATTATACATTAATTGAATTAATAAAACAGCTTTATATTTGAATATTTAGCAGAGTGAATAAACCCTTGAATGTTTTTAGGAGCCCGTTTGTGTTTTATTCTGAAAGGATTTTACACACAGATGAATGTTTAGACTTATTTATAACTTAATTTAGATTTTATTTCATGAGTGGGGATGTGAATGCTCTGAATTGATGGCTAAATTGGACATTATGTAAATAATTACAGCTTTTTGGGAGGAAAAGAGAAAAATAAGGATGTCTACATAAAATATTCAGGCTAAATGTTTTTAGCACAGACTTTAACTTTGAACTCTTCCACAGTTATGCTTTTCCCCCCTCCTAGAGCCATTTACCAAATGCATTAGCTCGGATCGCATCCATTTTCAGCCGTGACATATTAAGTCACGGATGAAGTGAAACTGCAGGAATGGCTGTCGTGCAAAACAGCAGAATTGCATCATGCAAAACTCAAGGAAAAGCTGGAATTTATAGTCAGTTTGCTGAGGGCAAAACTCAACTGTTAAACAAATTTAAGAATGTTTGGTTAAAATAAACCACCTGGATATTAATAAGAAGGATACTGAATTAGAAGTTTCAATAAAGAGATGCAAAATGCTCTCATTGGGTTTGTAGATGGAGCAGCAGCTGGATAATTGAAACGATGGTGGCAGAGGAGTTAAGTGGACGCCCCGCAATCGGAAGGTCGCAGGTTCGCGTCCCGCTCAGTCTGTCGCCGTCGTTGTGTCCTTGGGCAAGACACTTAACCCGACTTGCCTGTGTTGGTGGTGGTCAGAGGGGCGACGGCGCAGAATGGCAGCCTCGCTTCTGTCAGATCGCCCCAGGGCGGCTGTGACTACATAGTAGCTTACCATCATCAGCAGTGTGTGAACGTGAGAGTGAATGAATAATGGAAAGCGCTTTGAGTGCCTTGAAAAGCGCTATATAAATCCAATCCATTATTATTATTATTATTATTATTGCAAATGGAAACAAATTACTATTTTTCCGTCTCTTTTTTTGTAAACAAATGTGCAAAAGTTTTGAGTTTGATGATATAAAATAGTATTTTAGCATCAACAAGGTGGTGATTTATTAGCAGAAAACTTGATGATCAGCTGAAGGATGATGGATCCCTCAGGTCCCATCCAGGTCTTTGTTGGATCTTTCCTGTTTCTTAAACTCCCGACTTTCACCTGACTTTCAGACATCTGCTGTAAATAGCTTTTTAGGGCCTAACACGTCGTCTTTTGTACTCTACTTGTCAACTTTTCTCATTTTTTTAAAGCACAACACGCTGTGAGGCTCAGGAACAAGGACTGGGCTGAAACTTACCAACAAATGAACAATTCCATCACTAAAATGCAATCTGAACTATGACCTTTTTTCATAATATTTAAAAGGAAAAAAGGAGAGGAAGTGGCTTAAGGCACTTACCCTCCGACCTTTGGGCCCTCTAATGCCTGCAGATCCTCGTGCACCAGCAGGGCCCTGCATGTGTGTGAAAACAGTGATGCGTTTGATGATGCAATCAAACTTCCCATCTTTATTAGCAGTTGAAATTTAAAAGCACACAGCAGTGATATAAAACACAATAATTGGTTTCTAGCCTCCCATTTACTCAATAATTCATGACGACTGTTAAAAGCTGCTTTTAGTGCTCAAATAGGACTTAAGAAGGGAAGATTTAGGTGTGTTTTTAAGTTTAGTCAGCTTTTGATTTCTGTATCAATGCTTAGAGCTTCATATTGATGGGATACGTTAATATACATATATACATATATATATATATATATATATATATATATATATATATATATATATGTATCTTTATAAGCTCGTGTTTATCTTTAGTGCTGAAAGTAACAGCAAACTTACTGGGATCCCCTGAGGTCCAGGTGGTCCAGTCTCTCCAGGGATTCCCGTGTGACCCTGATGGACAAAATATTACATCTTCATGATTTGTTAAAATCAGTTCACCATAAATCAACTCAGAATTCTGGAGGAAAGCAAGCAAGACCATTAAAGCAGAAATCCAGAGTTTTTCCATTTTTAGGACTTTTGTATGATTTTTCATGAATCTGTAAAAGAGATAGTCGGACCCTGTTTTGTGATATAATGTAGGAAATAAGGAGCCGAAAGCTTGGTTTATTGCTTGACGCACGGCTCCATGTGGCCAAATTACGTAATTTCTGCAACCACACCCCTCCGCGCGGTCTCCACACCGCGCACCTAGGAAATTTTCTAACTACGAGTGGAAAAAATGGCAGAGTGGCTGTTGTGTATTGTATGCATGCCGTAGAACCCTATGCCGCCCCCTACAGTCTGGGAGAATACTGGCTCACAGCGAGGACAAGCTGCAGAACGTATAAATGCTGCAAAAGTCGTCTGGAATATGCTTGCTTTTCAACCTCGCGTTGGTGCAGGCAGCAGGCTGTGTCTTTGTTCACATACTTGCTGCGGCGCGGCACGGCACTGCATATAGTACTGGAGTGTTTCACTAGGGGGCACATTAGAGTACGCAGATCTGACATCGGTCATGTTGAAATATAAATGTACATGAATGAACAGCATAACGTGAGAACAAAGGTTGTAAAACAACATGTTTAAGTTCTGTTGCTCGACTACAGTTGTGATTCACGAATGAGAAGCGTTGATTCTGGCAGTGTTAGCAGGGGGAGGAGCTTAAAGGTGCAATACATTCTTTCTGCCTCTTGTTGGTGCCCTCTGAGAATAAAACTCTGTATTTTTGCTTTAAATGTTCATTATCAGTGTTTTTAAACAATTTACATCCATGTCTGTTAGAAACGTGAACCCAAATCATCCCAAACTCCCTCCTTACCATCGGCCCTGGATCGCCCGGCGGTCCGGGAGCACCCGTTTTCCCTCGATCACCCTGGGATGTCAAAATCCAGTTAAACATAAAGAAAAAACACATTTTCTCTACAGTCACATATGTATGTGTGACTGTAGAGACCCTTGTGTGTGACCCTTTCAAAAACCGAAGTGACACTGGTAAAGTGGGACAAATCGAGATCGTCAAAACCTTTTCTCCAGTGATCCCCATCTCTCCACCAGGCCCGATGAAACCCAGAAGTCCCTAAAGGAGAGAAAACATATCTAAGATATGTGAACGTCATTAACGGCCTCTCATTAGTGTCTGTTCACCTCTGTGGTTCCAACAAAACACAGAAACAGAGCGAGCATCAAACATGAATGAGAGAAAAGCCTTTACCTTCTCGCCAAGCTTCCCGACCTCGCCAGCTATCCCCGTCTCGCCCTGCAGCGAAGCAGCTAAATTAGCATTTCACAAACTTATTCAGGCAATTCGTTTTTTCAGTTCAGTTCAGCTGAAATAGACTTAGAAGTCAGTTCCCCCGAGGAAGCAGAGAATTAACATCTAATTTACACATATTCAGATGATGCATTATCATAAAAGAGAACCAGTGAGGGGATGTTGGTTTCAGGATGACAGAGGTGCGGCGGTGAAGGTGTGACTGTAAAGTCTGACCTTGGGTCCATCTGGGCCTGTCGGTCCGGAGTAGCCCTGCCTCCCAGGTCTGCCCTGAACAGAAAGCAAAGATGAGAGGAGTGTACAGACGCTCCGCACAATTAAAACTCAACTCCTGTAAAAGGTGAAGTGAGTCCGTCAGCCGTCCCTTATGAGGCTGCTGCTCAGAAACAACCACAAACTGACTTCAAAACAGAACGTTTCCTAATCTGAAGAAACAAAGAGCTCTCTCCCGCATCAAAGAAACTCATTAGAACTCTTTTGTGTCTGTTTTTAGTTATCGTTTTTGTCTTTTGAGAGACAGTCTGAAGTCAAATTCAGCAATAAAAAAAGCTGTGCTGGAAATAAAGTGTTTTTTTAATAGTTTATCATGAAGAAGTTCTTTCAACTGCAGTTTTGAATAATATCACACATGGTGTGATATTTATTTGGTCTAACAACCAAAACTTTCTTTAAAGTTGTAAAAAAAATGATCCTTACATGCTCTACTTTTTGCTTATGTTCACATATAAATACAAAATAAAGCGCATACATTCTTAATTAGCTTTATTTGGTAATATATGACAGACATGAAAATAAATGTTTTCTTAAAGTGGGCATACACTTCTTATTTCAATCATTCTGCTGTGGTCCCTGGTATGAATGAATGCCTTGTTAGTTGTTTTCTGTGGAAAGAAGCTCGACACTCCTGATTCAGGGAGTAGAATTAGGAGTGGGGGGGTGAAACATGACAGGATTGGGAGTTTAACTATTCATGATGGATTTCCTCTGATTGCAACACAACTCTTCCGCTGCCTTCGTTCGCTCTTCTTTTTTGGGTAAACAATGAAACATGGATGTTTTATCCCCACAGATAAATCAAGCCTGAATGAGTTCTTCCATGTTGCTAATGCTAACAGTTAGCTTCTCACCTGTTCAGGCTGGCTTTTGCGTGACCTTCAGTTGATTCTTCATCACTACCTGCTCTTCTAGCTGCTCTTTCTACCATTTCTGCCTTTCCTGGGATTCACCGATCGCCCTTTTCTTACTTTATTTTTCCCTTTCCTCACATTTCTTTAAGTCACAATTTTTACTTTTCCAAATTTTTTATATATTTTTTAATAATATTTTGAATTTTTCTTATTTCTTTACTTTTTTTATTTAAAATTTTTTGTTATTTTGAAGCACCTTGTGATTTTTATCTTGACTGGTGCTATATAAAAGATTGTTGTTTCTTCTTCTACTAGTCGAGATGATCTCTGCTCTCTCCTGGTCGCTAAAACAACGCAGTCTCGTGGTTGCGAGCCAAGATGGACGAGGCCAGGAGTGTTAATGTTCCCTGTGACGTAGAGACTCACTTTTTCTGACCTGAGTGTCTCCACATCTATTTTCTTTCTGCAGCTAACGCAGGAAATGGGGGTTGAAGAAAGTTTTCTCGTTCTGCATGCACGTGAAACTCAGAGTGACCGATCTCAGTGAACCTCCTCCAGTGAACACCATAGCAATTTGCTCACCAATCTGGTAAAAAGGAGCACATGGCGTCCAACAGGATGTCTTTTAGAACAATAGGATGAGCCGTCTGCCAAAGAACCTCCAGGCCCAAGCTGCTCATTCATCCCAAGCTAAATTTAGCCAGAACCACTTGTGTGTTTGTGTGTGTGAGAGAATCCTGACTGAGTCATTCGTTTTCTAACGGGTCTTCAGTTGTAGGAGCTTATCCAATCAGTGCTCACCTCGGGTCCAGCGGGTCCTGCTGGCCCAACTGGTCCCTCATCACCCTGAGGAAAAAACAGTCGATCAGGATGGATAAAAAAATAAATCATTTAAATTCACCTTGTTTCCAGAATGAGGAAAGTTAATCCCACCTGATGTCCAGGTTTTCCTGCCGGACCGGGAAAACCTCTTATCCCTTGCTTCCCCTATAGATGAAAACACTGAGAGTGAACATTTCTTTCATCTCTTATGAAATGAATGAGTTCTTGTCATCCTGCTAACCTTCGGCCCCTCTGGGCCGTTTTGTCCCGGTGGGCCAATGTCACCTGGGAAGCCCTGAGAAAATTGAAATAAATACGCCACAGCTTTGTACCGGCAATGCAGATTTCCTTCAGATCCACATTCGACACAACAAAAGAATGAAAAAATGAATAAATATCCATACCTCTGGACCTGGAGGACCAGGGATACCATCAGGGCCCGCTTCCCCAGGTGTCCCCTTAAAAACCACAGTTTGGAGAACATATGTGAACATTTTTGTACAAGGAAAATAATTAAATGAAACCAAATTCAATTTTAAAACTGAAAAAGGCAATTGAAGAACCATAGTTAACCCTAATAATAAAAAATGTCAAAAGGAAATAACTCCTACTGTTATGATAAAGAGAAGAAACTGTTTTTATATTCAAGAATCCCATTCCGTGTGTGTGTGTGTGTGTGTGTGTGTGTGTGTGTGTGTGTGTGTGTGTGTGCGCAGCATATTTAGAACACTTGATCACAAGAGCCAACTCTTAAGGCTGAAAGCATTCAAACAGGAAGTTTATTTCTGCTCTGCAGGTTAATTATCCCAACCCTCTTGAACATGAATGACTCAGAGCCTTAAAAGTTTTCTTTTTCGTGGATATTTGAAAAAGTTAGCTATTTTTCAACTATTTTAATGTGTAGGCATTAAAATACATATATATCCAAAACAAAAAATCAGGAAACTATCTTTAAAGGTATTTCAGTTTATTATCAGAATGGGCTATATTTAATCAAAACGTTCCCAATCCTGCACCTGCTCCTTTAACCTGTTACCTGAATGCTGTAATCCATAATTCTATGGGAGTGCCATGCTAGAAACTCCACAAAATGTGAGTCAACTTCTAAACCAACAAGCTACAGTGTTTGAACGCTGAACAGGAAATACCTGAGGTCCAGGTTTTCCAAGAGGACCTGTCAACCCAGGTGAGCCCCGGCTGCCCTGAAATATAACATCCACAATACCATCATGTACAAGACAAAGTACATGAAATATAAAAGTAAAATAAAATCACAGTCCTTTGCAAGAGGATTACTTTGTGCAAACAAGCATACTGATGGAGTAAGAGATTATACTGGTTTAACTGGGATAGATGTAAAAGACAACGACCCACCTTGTCCCCTTTGAAACCACAGTCCCCCTGTTCTCCTGGAAAACCGACATCCCCCTTTTGTAAAGCAGACATCGTGTTCACATAAACGTTTAATAGCATGATGGTATAAAAGGTAAATAAAACACTTTCTCAGAAGGTCGGTAATTAGATAAATGTGTGTAAATCACCTTATCACCTTTCAGTCCTGCCTCTCCCGGACTTCCAGGTACTCCCTAGAAACAAATCAAAGTAAAGTAAGACAACATGGTTAATGGTTTAAACATGGTAGTCTGACCGTGTGTCAGTATAACACGCAGCTCTGCTTGAGCAACTTCTGGTTAACAACTAAATAATTACAACGTGTGGCTCTGGGGAAACTAGTAGACCTTCCACACTAGTATCAGCTCCACTCCGCCTAGATAGGGTAGCGAGTGTCCACATCAGCATAGCCTGGATTTTTTCCGCACGCAACAGATCGCTTTTTCAGCCCTCTGCCCAAGACGGTCTGCTTCCGACTGATTGGCCGGCTCAAATTCACACCTACCATTAGGGGGAGCCTCCGATTGGCCGATAGAATCAGCCAGCGGGGGCTTCCCGCATGTGCGATTCATTATCATTCTGGATACTGAGGAGGAAGCCTCTGCTCTGACTGAAGATGTTTAAATCTCTGTCTCTCTAGAGCGCGCACACACACACACACACACACACACACACACACACACACACACACACACACACACACACACACACACACACACACACACACACAGCGCTGCCAGGACACACAGCAAAACAGGATGCAATATCAGAGTCAGTGAGTCTCCAAAAGCAACACTGCTCAGGCCGCCTTTGTTTAATAATGGAGACACTGCAGACTTGCTAGGAAATGCAATCAATGATATCTTCGCGCCAATTTTGGAGAGCGCCCATATGCTCAGTCACATCTGCATTCCTAAAGCTGTGTGGAAGGAACCCGGCCATGCTGGGGCGGCGGCGCAGAGTGGAGCTGATGCTAGTGTTGGCTCCTCTATAGAGGCTCACTGAAACTTTGCTCAACAATGACGAGGATATTTGAGAACATTTAATCCATGAATATTTAACGACACTTGTTTTACTCATTTTATTAAAATGTGAATAACTGAAATGGCAAGGATGTATATATTTGAGAAATGCTGCTATATATATATATATATTTTTTTTTTCCCTAAATAAGAACAAAACAAGTAAACTGCATATTTTACCTTGAGTCCTGAAAGTCCAGGTGACCCCATTACACCGACAGGCCCCATGTCTCCCTACAACCAGCACACACAAAACGTTCATGTCAAAATCTAAATAGTATTTATGACCAAGACAATGAGTTATAAATATGTAAAACGTTAAAATAAAAAAACTTGGTGCCAAATTTGTCACTTTTTGACATTTTTTAAATTTTTCATACATTTGGACACCAGAAAACAACAAATCAATGATTAACATGCAGCACATTTGCAAAAATAGGTCAAATATTTTAATTACATGATATGTGAACTATCTCTTAAATGTTAGGGGGATTTTTTATAAACTAGAGTAGAAAGCAACTTATTTATGAGGAACACATACTTGATGAGATTTCGTAATAATGGATGCGATACTCACGATAAGACCAGTAACTCCACATGGGCCAGGAGCTCCCAGCTCACCCTGAGAATGAACAGGTGATAAAAATAGACCTAAACATTTTAAAGAATACATCGTGCTCCTACATTTTGGCTGATAAACATTCTGTTTCTCCACTAACCAAAGTGGTGCCCCCTCTCCACTCATAATTTTAGCAAGTGACTTGGCACCAGACATGGAAGTGATCTACTCCAAAGCCACATGCCAGGTCCGCATCCCCCCTCCTACAGTGGAGAAATTGAGGACATAGCGCTGCACACTGTGGCCTTCCTGTCACTTCCTCAGTCTGTCTTTGAATGAAAAGTGATGAATTAGGCCAAATGGAACGTCCCCTCTCCCCTCTGGAGGGAGAGGAAATGCAGTCTGGTGGAGACTCGTGGAGGTCGGCCAATGTTAGTCTAACGCTGACCTTGTCAGTCACAAACATTTAGGGTCAAAGTGAAGAAGGAGGAGCGGAGAGTGAGGCTGCTGCCCTCCGATCAGTGTGGATTATGATGGGTGAGGGAGTTACAACAGGGCCTTGTTTTACAGCCAGTGCTGCGCTGTGTGGACCCCATATGGGATCTGTATGGGCAAGCCATATGGGTCCCAACAGGGTTTGTCCGTGGTGGCCCCATGGGGGTTTCCCCAGAAAATGTTTTGCCTACATAGATTTTAACGGGTCCTACGTGGGTTTTCATGGGGTTTGACTCAAACGCCAGCAAACCCTGTTGGGACCCATACGGCTTGCCCATATAGATCCCATATGGGGCCCACCTATGTGTTCTGGCTGTTAAAATGATGCACCACTTGTATGAAAATACACTATAATAGAATCACCAGTGTAAAATGAGCTAAATCTGAGGTTGCTAAAATAAATCACTTACAGGGTTCCCATCTGGGCCAGGATGTCCTCTCTCTCCAAAGTCACCAGGAAACCCCTGAGCGCACACACAAACAGGCATCAGGTAACCAGAGAGAGAACTGAGTGACATTATCCTGCTCACACTGTCAACATGCCAGTTCGGATGTTGGATGCTTTTCCTACGATTTGTCAGTCAAATAGCTTCACCAAACACTGGGGATCAACAAAACGTTTCCCAAAACAGAAGTTTGCTCTGCAAAGCCAAGCAAATCCCCGTTAAGTTCGCTCCCAGAGCTTTCAGTCCTGGGAGATGTGCAGGAAATTCCGTGGTTGAGTGTTTCCAAGCGATGATTGTCTCTGCGTGTGGACGGGTGCAGGGGGTGCTCAGCAGCCTGCAAACCAAAACCCCCGAAGACTCGCCTAAATGGCTGAATAAAGCTGCTTGGCTTAGAAACTGCTGACTCTAACTTTTTTTTTTTGCTTTGGCCTTGTAATTCCATTGTAGAGGCAGAACAAGAGGTGTGATGCAGCCGCGAGGCCACGCGCTCATCGTGTGCTTGTCACCACGCCAAGGTCAGCACACATCACAGCTGGCTCCAGTAAGTGAGCTTTGGGGACACGAGTGACAGATGGCAGAAAGGAAAAGCAAAGATCTTCGTCGTTCTGTGTTTGAAGACGGAGAAGAAAAATCAAACGAAAGGAGATTTTAACATTTTCCAATTGTTCTGATCAAAAAAGCACATTTTCACTTCACCACAGAGGAAGAGAAATGACATGGCTGATAATTTTATACCTCAGCATATGTCACTAACCATAATTGCATAACAGCATTAAGAAATCATGTACAAACAGACCAAGTCTGGAAAATATCCCATTTATACACGCGCGCTTATGTGCAGCATCAGTATGCTCCATGTTAGCCGGGAATGATGGGAAGTTTATTTCCAGGCGCCGATGACGACAGACTTCCTTCGTCTGTGGGTAAAAAGCCTCCAGAGAGCCAAACCCACAAGTAACACATCCTATTATCGTATCTGTCTGATGCATTACAAGCCCAGAGATAAGCGTGCTGCGTCAAATACTAATCTTTCTAATTAACACCACACACAGCAAATTAATCACAGAGGCAATAAATACTCACGCCTTAAAACAAATCTAAACTCTGATTATTGGGATGTCATGCACTGGTTCCAAATATCATATGTGATTCATTTGTCTGCACAGTCTCTCCATATATGAGAAATAAAAGTTTAAATACAACTGTTGCTATGAGACCACCTTATTGTTGTCTGAGAAGTATGTTGAGAGAAAACTTTACCGGCCTACCCATCTTGCCCTTCTTCCCAGGCACGCCTGGAATTCCCTAAAAACAGAGGAAAAGAGTGGTCAGACACATGGTTCTTCCACCTTTTCTAATTCCAAATTAAAATTTTTTTCAACACTAGGGGTTGACTTGGTTTGATCCAATCACTTGAAGCATCTCTTGAATTAAATATCAGTTTAAGTGAATTTAGAAGCATCCTCAGCACTTCCCGAACAGTTTATGTGCTGTGGCGTCGAACCCGATCCAGCTCTATTTAAAGAACCTTGCGCTACTTTAAGCTCAGAATACTGATTTGGTGAAATCTGCCTCCAGAGTCTCATCCCTGCAACAATGAAATGTATTCCTGTTTCATTCTTTTTGGCCCTACGGACAGTCATAATGCAACCCTGCAGGCATTTACTTCCACAGTAATACTCACTCTCTCCCCATCAGGACCAGGAAAGCCAAAAAGCCCAGGGATGCCAATGTGACCCTGTAGAGAGGGATGGAAGATGGAGCCATGGAAAAGATAACGCACACATAGATTGAAAGGAGAAATGAGAATAAAGGGACACAATGAAAGTGAGGAAAGATGGCTGACATTGTCCAGAACCGTGAGAACAAGAAGAATCTGTTGTGATCTGTTCTAGTCCTGCTGGGATTTTTGTTACAGTGGAGTGGTCTTGAAGAGTAAAACCTTGAGGTAAGTGTATATGCCCATGGACTGCATGGTGCTGGCTTCCACGATGTAGTCCAAGGGCACATACCCTCACATCAGGGAGCTCTGGAGGTCTCAGAAGAAAAGCAGAAATGACGACGGCATTGAACCTGAAACCTTCATCTGAGGGGATTACGCTTTTATTCTACAGCAGAGACCAACCTTTTCATGATCTGACATCAAAAACACAATCTAGAGAATAAAAACATTGGCCGTTCTAACCAAAGTGTTACCAAGGGGAAAGAATGATGTCCTGCATTGGTTAGACATAGTCACAGTTTCTTTAAAGAAGCAAAAATTCAAATATTATACAGAAAAACATTCTCCTTACGTCTATTTAAGTTTGCACCACACAAACAAACTGAAATTGATATTTACTTTGAATTATATGTCTAAACCAAACATAGTACCATGCAAAGTCTGTATTTAACCCTGAAAATAACATTTATTTCTACGGTTTAAAATTCTAAAAACACAAAAAAGATAAAGCCTAATAATATCTACTTACCCTAATTCCTTTTGGCCCCATTCTTCCTACTGGTCCAGGTAAACCCTGAAGGAAATTATAACAAAATCTTCATTATAAACACCAGAAAAGCTTAACTTGCTGCTAAGTAAGCTCTGGCAATTAGAATAACATTCTGCAAAAAAAACTACATGTTAAGGTGTAATACTTAAAAACAAGTGTCTAGTTTTTCTAAATTAGGATCATGGCAGCAATTTACAGAACTATACTGCTATGTTATTCTCTCATTTCTCAGAGACATTACCAGTTAATCCACCAGAGCAAAAAAAATCTCCCTGCAACTAAAAACCTCATCTCTCAGCTCTGGAGTTCTTAAACAGAAGCAGCATCTTGGCCTAAGCATGCAGACGTAGTGACTCACAATCTACTCAAACATGGTAGGGGGAGCTAAAACCTAATCCATTACACTTCCATGAGTGTCTACGGGGATCTGAAGTCTGACACAGCAAGTGTCTGAACACTCCTGCATCTTACACGTTCAAGAACAGACAAAGTGAAGTCATCAAGCTGTTTTAAGTTTGATTCCTCTAAAAGCTGAGACGGAACAGATTTTAAAATGTACAAGTGTCGTAATCCTCCCCAGCTTTGGCTTATTATGGTAGAGATTCTTAGAAAGAGTGAGGCAAGGAATGACACACACAGTTTGTAAGGACACAGAACCAGTAGTCACTTTTATTACTTTTTCTTTATTCAGGGTGGCGATTCCTATGGAAACCTGTTGACATTCTTCCTCAAAAGAGTAAGAAGTGTCCATGTCTGAATTCAATTCCACCACAGAAGATGGTTAGATTATTTTTTTCCCCATTCAGTTGCAGAAAAAAGTTTTATTTGTATGATTACATGGTTATTTTTTTTATTTGTGCAAGAGTGTGTATGTGCATGCATGCGCGTGCGTGCATGCGAGTGTGTGTGCGTGAGTGTGTGTGCATGCATGCGTGCATGAGTGTGTGTGTGCGTACGTGAGTGTGCGAGTGTGCATGCGTGCGTGAGTGTGTGTGCATGCATGCGAGTGTGCATGCGTGCGTGAGTGTGTGTGCATGCATGCGAGTGTGCATGCGTGCGTGAATGTGTGTGCATGCATGTGTGCATGCGTGCGTGAGTGTGTGTGTGCATGCATGTGTGAGTGTGTGTGCATGCATGTGTGCATGCATGCGTGCATGAGTGTGTGCATGTATGTGTGCATGCATGCATGCGTGAGTGTGTGTGTGCATGCGAGTGTGTGTGTGCATGCGTGCGTGAGTGTGTGTGTGCATGCGTGCGTGAGTGTGCATGCATGTGTGAGTGTGTGTGCATGCATGCGAGTGTGCATGTGTGCTTGAGTGTTTGTGTGCATGAACGCGAGTGTGCGTGAGTGTGCACATACGTGCGTGAGTGTGTGTGCATGCATGCGAGTGTGCTTGTGAGTGTGTGTGCATGCATACGAGTGTGCATACGTGCGTGCGTGAGTGTATGCATGCATGCGAGTGTGCATGCATGAGTATGTGCGTGCATGCGAGTGTGCGTGCGTGCGTGAGTGTGTGTGTGCATGCATGCGAGTGTGGTTAGGGTTAAGCTTGGTTTATGCTTGACGCGTCCGCGAGGTCTGCAAGGCTCCGCGCAGCAAAATTACATCATTTTAGCAACCACGCCCCTCCACATGGCCCAAAGTTTCCGCACCGCGCACCTAGGACATTTTCTAACTACGCGGTCCCGCGCGGAAAAACATGGTGGACTGCAAGAGCTCGTAGTGGCAGAGGTTCATAAATACAAACATCTCTATCATCGGCCCATAAAGATCACCGTGATCAAAATATAGTTAATAATTTGTGGAGTAAAATTGCTGTAACACTTGGAAAAGATGAGGAAGCAGTAAAAAACTGTAAAATATCAGTGATTTCTACTTCTACTATGGTGTAGTGTTGGATGCATGCCGTAGAGCCTCATGCCACCCCGGGAGAATATTGGCTCACAGCGGAGACAAGCCGCAGACGGTAAGAAGGAACTATAAATGCTGCAAAGTCCGACGCGCGTTCCATCCGCGCATCTCATTTCCGCGCGGAATGTACATGCGTCAAGCATAAACCAAGCTTGCGGGTATGGGTTGGGCATAATACAGTCACAAAAATGTCACAAAAATGAATGGAAGCCAATGAATGGTCATCACTAAGATAATAAAATGGGAGTGTGTGTGTGTGTGTGGCCCTACTCAATCACCACCTCAACACTAGATTTACTGCACCTGCCTGCCAGGATAGCCTTTGGCCCCGGGGCTTCCATCATCTCCCCGTTCGCCCTGTGGGAACAAAGACACCACAGAGTTCACAACCAGAACAGAAAAAGAATGACGACAAGACAGAAAATGAAGAAGGAATTAACTAATAAAGGAATGGAGGGCATTTTCTTTATGAAGAACTACCTTTTATGCACAGATGGTTTCTAATGAAACCTCAATGATTGCAGGAAAACAGGGTTATGGAAAACCAACAATAAAAAGACAATAGCAAGCATTGTATTTATGATTATGATGTTTTTATATGATCCCACATAAACATTAAAACCTCCCAGCATTTTAATAAAAACCTTTTGTTGACCGAGTCGGCGCTGCCTAAGGAAAGAGGCGCCACTACAGACATCGCTACCCTCACTGCTCTATTTTTCTGACAGTAAGTGCTATTACATTGTGGTCACGCCACACGCTGGTACGACTACTATGGGAACAGTTTTGCTTTAGTACATTCATCCTCATCAATGCACATATTATGAGTCATTCCTTTCCGTGTGGTGAGAGCAAACCAAATGCATCCCTCGGAGAGGAATGTTTAATATTACATGTTCTGTATAAGAACATCCAAACAGGGTTCATTAGTAAAGGCATTCAAGACATTACAGGCTTTTTAAATGGTGCACCAATCATTTATGAAGAACAATAAAATGGTGATGAGCTACAATGTAGCCACAGCTGCCCTGCGGCACACAGGCAGAGGTGAGGCTGCAACACAGTCGGCGCCGCTGGTCCCTCCGACCACCAGCAGCAGGCAAGGAGGGTGAAGTGTCTTGCCCAAGGACACAACAACTAACATGGACAGAACCTGGGTTTAATAGACACCCACCCACCCGTTTACTGGTCAAACTCCTGGTAAACTCCTAGAAAAGTGTGAATTCCACACTGCCCGTCCATCACAGGGCCACACAGAGACAAACAACCATTCACACCCTCACTCACCACTAAAGACAATTTAAACTCTCCAATTAACCTAACATGCTCAGTTTAGGTTTGGGGAGGAAGTTGGAGAAACCCACACCTGCACGGGGAAACATGCCAACTCCACGCAGAAAGGCTACACCCAGGATTTGAACCTGCAACCTTCTCACTGCGAGACAACATTGCTACCAATTATGTCTCCACGCAGCTGCTTGGGATGTTCTAGCCCCTAAAATAGAGCCCCAACTTGAGAAAATCCTGAAAATAACAGAAAAGACTTTGACACATTCCTCTAAGAGATATTACACAAGGTCTGGACTCAGGAAGGAGTGAGAGGAGGAGGATGTGTAGGAGGTCTGACCCACAATGTTCAAACTATTTGACCCACTTGTACCTCGGCCAAAAACCTTTTGCTGTTTCCCACCAATCCTTGTGAGCTACATATAACTGATAGTGGAATATTGGGATACGTTGGCTGCTTTTTAACAAATGTGACGTCTTTCTGTTAAACTTTTTTTGCACATTTTATTGTACATATACAAGCTCATTTTCATGCTACCGAGTATATATATATATATTAATACCCACATACACAATGGTACAACATGATGGGCTGATTTTCTATTTTTTTAAGTTCTGCAATACCTCCCTGTTTTCTGATTTGTGTTGTGGGTTGGGGGATGGGTTGGGGTACTCACCTGTTCACCTGGGAAACCAGCAGGACCAGGATATCCTTTATGTCCCTGTTGACAGAGAAAGAATAAATCAGAGGTTCCAGACCCCTGTGGGGGAAATCATGATAAAGCCAGATATGAATATAGCTACATGTTCATGTCACAATGGCTACAACAGATACAAATCTGGGTCATGAAAATTTGGATTCTGAGAAGGATTGTACTAACGTGATGTCCTTGATTAGGATGTTTATTATTATGTATGTACAGAAATGAAATCATTTATGTTTTAACTGTTCAATAAGATATTTTATTGCTCTTGTTTTGTTTTTGGAGTCTGCTGTGCAGAACGGTGGTGCAACTTTGGTTTGTAAAGTGCTAAAAGTGAATGTAACAAGGGACAGTTAAGGCTAAAAGGCACCACTTTTAGGTTTTTTATACATCTAAATCGGCAGTTCAAAGCCACAGAAAAGTACAAATATGTGCAAATTAGGGGTGGGAATTTAACATGTTAATTATGATTATTATTTAGAAAAAAAAAAAGGAGTGAAAAAACATTAACGCATTTAACCCTTTGGGCCCGAGGTCCCCAAATTGGGGGCCTTTGAAGTTTAGCAGCAAAATGCATGCCCTAAATATCAATAAATATCATCAAGCTGCAACTCTAAGAAAACATCAGAACCTTGGCTACAAGAACATGCAAACTTTTTTATGTGCTCCAAACACAACGAAAACTACAATCAAATGAGTGATTGGAAATCCCTGCATGTTTGCGTTTTTGCCTTCATTTCTGTCTCTCAGTTTCTTACCTTTGATGTTTCACCTTGAAAAGTTGGTTTTATCCAGACTTTCTTATTGTTTACTATTAGCCCTACCTCTTGTGTCACACTGAAAACAGTTTAGAAAGAAAACAAAGTCATTTTCACCAGAAAAGCCAGGCTTCGAACTCAAACTTCCAGTAGGACTTTTCTCTTTTCTGGTTTGTTTATGTCCGTGTTATGACGAGTCTCATTGGCTGACTGAGCTGTCAATCTAATTTTGGTGAGTAACGCTTGATTCTATTGGCTCTAACGATCTAAAAGAGGTGTCAATCATCTGAACTGACCAATCAGTCATGGAGATAGAAGGCTGCATAGTGAATCTTCTGGAATAACTCCAGCCTATGCCAGCAGCTTTTTTTACACGACACGCAGCAGCAGCTCAAAACAACTTTATTTTCCTGTTTTGAATTGAAATACAATTTAAAAGCATTTTTTAGAAATTAAAAGAGCTTAATAATGTCCATGTCTATTGTTTGATTCTCTGCATCATTACTTTTAGTTCAAAAATTTGCTTTCTGGGCAAAATTTCTTGAACGATTAAAATGCGATTAATCAAGATTAATTAATTACAAAGCCTCTAATTAATTAGATTAATTTTTTAATCAAGTCCCACCCCTAATGCAAATCCTTTCCCAACTAATGTTAGCACCTCAATTACAGAACATCTGACCGTGACTAGTTTTCTCCTTTGAAAATCCAGGAGCCCGTAACTGCACAGCAGTCCATAATCAAGCCAGTTACAGGAGCAAATGTATTTGTTGAAGACATTTAAATGCAATGGTAAGAAAGTGTCATACAAATACAAACTCCTGTGTTTTTTATCTTTATTGGACTTGCAAATGAAGCTTCTGTAATGCATATAAAAATCCACACACTTATAATCATTATCACTGGGTCCAGAGTGAAGACTTGGTGATTTTCAAGTGGAAAAAAATCTCAAAAATCATGTTAGTTTTGTTGAAAATGAACTAATCGTTCACTGGATGGGCTAAATCTTCTTTAACAATGTTTTCCAATCAAAATTTAGAGCTCAGCTTGATTTGATTATTAACAGCTCACCAAAATAACTTAATAAAACCTGGAGAGCTGCGTTTACGACACTCCACAAATTTAATAGCTGTGAAACTTATAGAGTACTTATCAGTGTTGCTGTATAAAACTGTAATTTATGATCTCCATGCATGAACAAGCTATTAACTGTTACAGCACTTTGTTTTTGTTTGTTTAATCGCTGCGACCTCTGGTCTGTGGTAAAACTATTTAAACTAATTAGGCAGTAACACGTTAAACCCAAAACGGTAATTAATGGTCATCTTCACACCCTGTGATCTCAAATGAGCACAGCAGCTGGTTACGAAGTAAATTAATCTTTTCCCAATCAAGGGCCACAATTGCAAAGATAGAGTTGTGTTGGAGTTGTCTCCAAGGAACAAACAAGTCTGCCCCCTCAAGTGTAAAGTCATTAGCCACCAGCTGCTTTGGCCTGTCGGCAGAAAACAAGCAAACACCAGGCGGCGAAGGCTGGAAAAAAAGTATCGGTGTAAACAAAGTCAACCAAAGCACATCTGCGCAATGTACACATGCTTGTTATCAGTGTCTGAATATTAAAATGTACAAATGTACAAAAATAAAGCTTCCAATGAATGAGAATAATTTTGAATAGTGCTGTCATGAGATTAAATTTTTTAGATGAATTAATTATGATCTGTAATTAATTAATCTAATTAATCTTTTTTAATCTCACCTACTAATGGCTGAGAAAAGCCCTCATTTTGATGTACTTTTATTTATTATTGTGGCAGACTAAAAGATTAAAGTATAACAAAACAAAATGGCTTTATGAAGTCATTTATTGTTTAACAAACTTCTAAACTTTCCTTATCCATCACCAAAGCAGAATAATACTGTGCTCTTTTGTCAGTCTCGAATAATTAGAAATTAAAAATAAAACATCGGGTCCATGTAGAGTAATTTAAGGTAACACATCAAGGAACGCTTTTTGAGCAATGCAAATAGTGAACAGAACAGTTTATCACAAAATAAAATGCTGCAAAAGCATTATGCGCTGAGTCTCTCACTTCTGACGTGCTATGGCATGATAGTTAAATATAAATATAATTACATAAAATTAATTTAAAAAATAAAATAAAAAAAATCCCAACAGGTAGGCTAGAAAAGTCCCAGTAAAGTTATAGATTAAAAATTAGATTAACGCGATTAAAAAAAATAGTGCACTAAGTGTGATTAATTAATCTCAAATAACGCAATAATCTGACACCCCTAATTTTGCATGCATATTTTGTAAATAGTTTGGTTTAATCTGCTGCAATGTTCTTGACTTGTAATGTTTTATTGTAAATGGTAAATTGCCTGCATTTGAAATGGCACCTTCTAGGGTTCTACAACCCCTCAAGGCGCTTTACAACACAGTCATCCACCCATGCACACACACACTCTATGCATTGGAATCAGAACATTTTATAAAATATATCAGAAATTTCCAAAAGCTGGTAAAAAGTAGACGACGGAGCACAAGGCCCAGCCTCAGCTCTGCCCCTTGGCCCCATCATTCAGGCCCGACTCTTTTTTGCAGGGATAAGGAGCCCTTTTTCCTTTAGGGATGAAGGAGTAAAGGTCATGTAGCCCTTCAACAGGAGTGTTGCGGGCATTTTCAAAGCGATAAATGATCACATCTCCTTAATCCCTAAAAGAAAAAACGGGCGTCTGATCCTTGCAATATGGCAGGATAAGGCCACAGGTGGGGATTGAGTCAAATCCTTTTTTTTTCCTAAGCCTGTAGGCTCGTATTGAGTTCAGTGACAGTTAACTATTTATACAAGATTTTAAATTTTGGTCACACATCCAACAGCTTTTGGACAGACTGAAGCCAGATGCTGGCCTGATGGTTCTCTCTGAGACTTTGATGCGATCATGCTCCTTATTTGTCTGTTTTAGCTGCAGACAGATAAGATTTAGTTTTCTTTTTTGGAGCACATGAGCTTCTTACAGGAGCAATGTCAATAAAACATTAAAAAGCAGGTTCAATAAGAAAATGTTTTTTATTGATTTTTGAAATAACTCCCTCACTCCAAGTTTCACATGCAGGCTGAATGTAAAAACAATCTTCTACCCCTATTTCCTGCATTAGCCACCAACAGAAAATAGACGAGAAAAACATCAGGTGAGAAAAACCCAACAGATCAACGTCACATTGCAAATTAGCATGCATGGACTCATCCATCATGGCTCACGACTGGGAAGGCTGTTGTTGGTTTAGCGTCCAGGAGAGAGCAGATCGCGTATCGGCTAGTAGAAGTTAACCGTTAGCATTAGCAACTCTACAACATGGCAGAACTCCTTCAGGCTAGTTATTTGTGGAGATAAAACATCAACATTGCATTATTTTACCCAAAAAACAAGAGTGAACGGAGGCAGTGGAAGAGTTGCATTGCTGTTAGTCAATCAGAGGCGAGGTCTTTGCATATCATGAGTAATAATGAGTAAAACCTGCCATTTTCTGCATAGACATGAATACGTAGACGTCCCATTGGGCGCTGGAGCGCATAGCAGCATCATCGCCATATTGGATGGGTCCTTCACTCTCCAAACCCAACTGGCGCACCATTGAAAACAGATGATGTGGGACTTTTCTGGAACTTTTGTAGCCTACCTGTTGGGATTTTATATTTTAATTATTTATTTCATTGAATTATATTTATAATTTAGCTATCGAGCCATACCACATGTCTGGTGTTGTGAAAAAGCATAATAAATGTGTTATCTTGTCGGGTAAGCACCTTTCTCAGTAGAAATAAATGCACTGGGGGCAAATGGAGACCCATCCAAGATGGTGACCGGCCACTATGGCTGCTCCAATAGGCAGCGCCAGTCCACGGTGCGTCTACGTATATGCCTTTGGTTTTCTGTCCCTCACTCCTTCAGCCAATGTCTACTTCCTGAAACAGGAGTGCCAGAGGGTTTTTTTTTTTTTTCCCATACAAAATGATTCACAGCACATGTATTGAAAATTTGAGTGAATGAAATAATTGAGAATTGGTGGAAAAACCACATCAGAGTGACCTTGCAGCCAACAACCAAACTGAGAAAGCTGCATTGTCTCACCATCGTCTGGTTGACATGAAAAAAACAAATCTTTGGGGATTCTTTTTTTTCTGTTTCTGACAAAAAACTTACTCCCACCTGATGAGCTGCACACTTTTTACCCGTGAATCAGAGCTGCAACTACTAAAAGTTACTGTTCAAATCCATGCAGCAAAGCACAAAAACATGGAGGACTGCTCATCTCATAAAAAATTTAGCTAGCATTATTTCAGTTTGGCACCAAAGCACAAGCCTGGTGGCATAAAACCCAGTTTGGTCCAGATTTGGTAATATTCTCCACAGCGTTTGGGTTTTACCAGCACATACATGAGTCTCCTCTTACAGAACAGACTGCTGACAGACTCCCCAGCAACCTTCCCATTACATCTCGGCACATTTCCCACAGTGAGGAAGGCTTTTTCTGGCTGCGTGCCAGGAGCCGAGCAGAAAGCTCAGCGTAAGGGGTCTATCAAACTGTGGCAGGTCAAAGTTTTACTGAATGTTGGACAGCTGCGAAGCAAACCTTGAGTTTCATCTGTGGCTGGTGGTGGAAATTTAGTAATATTCAGCTTTATGGGGAGTTTTAGCTTCCTGCGCCAGAAAATAAAAAAATAAATGACGAAGCATAAAAAGCAGCTGCATGCAATGAGGTGTCTGGTGGCCTTCGGCAGAGCCAAGCTGATTTCTGGGTTTTAATTAGTTTGTAATGAACTGTATTTTAATATTTCAAATGGCTGTCAGCTGTGCTCACTTCAGCTCTTAAAGGTTAACAGATTTGCAGCGGAGGGATTAGACTCCCACCTGAAGTGATGTGAAGAACAAGAATGGTTTGTGTCCAGTAAAGCAGCCTTTTCCCATGGCTCTATGAGTCAAAGGACAAGGTGTCTTCCTGTTTAACTTGGACTTCTCATCATTACAGAGCTTTACGCGCTCGTGCTTTTTACTGTCTGGTTACATAAACTGCTGGAGCTCCCACCAAGGCATCATTACAATCTGACTCATCTATAAAAATGAGGAAATTAATTTATTTCAATGGCAAAAAGTTTCAAGTTTCAAGATGTTCCCATCGTCACCAGAGGGTGGGATTTTTTATTGCATTATTGCTTTATTCTAAAAGTAATTTCTTTTAACAAACCAACACCTCAGCCAGATTCCAGGGCTGGGCAATAAACAGAAAATTTATCGTTATTGAAATTTCTGACTCTAATGATATAATTTTTCCCTTCGTAAAAATAAACGAAAAGATGTGTGTAGGTTTTTGCGACGTTCATGTCCCTTTAAGAAGCTGAACCCCCTCGAGTCACATGATGTAGTACACGTGACAGCCCCATCTAGTGGACAACTTTTGTTTTTGCGCATACATGTAATTATTGTCCATTTATCGCTATCGATGTGAACTCCTCAATATATCGTGACATTGAATTTAGGCCATATCTCCCAGCTCTACCAAATTTTCTAGAGAAAATTGTGATTTTTGTATCCATCCTATCCAATAACTCACCAAAAATGCTATACTTTTATAAACAACTTTCAAATATTTGGGTAAATGGACCATTTGAACCCAAAACCTTTTTAAGAACTGTTTTTTCTTCAAAAAATAAAATAAAATTGGGGAAACATTGGAAATTAAAAGCATATCGTCTAAATCTCTCAAGGGAGGAAGTGTGTGTAATGACCTCAAAATGTCAGGTTGTGAAAGTTTATTTTATTTCCACTTTGGGTTTAAAGAATGACAAAAAAAGAATAAAAGGCTTAATTTGGCATCACACACACACACACACACACACACACACACACAAAGCCTGTTTCTCTTTGTGCTGCATCTGTTGGCGAGAACAGCGTTCAAATGTTGGCGAGGGTTCTCGGTTTTCTCGTGTGAGTCATGAGCCCCGTTCTCAAGAACACAATCAAATAAATTGAGAGACAAATTTCCACATGAAAAGTTCCCAAGCATTCAGTCTGGAACCCTTCATAATTTTGTTTCCATGAGGTAGGAAGTGCAAGAAATGTGAAAGAACTTTGGGACGAGCTGGTGACCAGATTTCAGATTAAATTACGGCAAACTGCAAACATAAATGGGACGTTTTGTGGCTAAATTGAAACAAGAAAATTTGCATGACATTTATAACCTTGCTGCAGAATCTATGAGGCTTTTCACAAAGATTTTGTACAAACCAATTCGGTCTGATTCCAACTGAAAATCTGCACATCATCAATGTCGGGCAGAAATCAATCAAGTTTTTGTGTTTGCAACAGCTGCAGCTTCGTAAATAAAGCACCAGTCCAATAATATTCTGATTTCCAAAAACCAAACTGATCCTATCAAATGTTCTAATTATCTCAGATAAATAAACGTGTAAATATTCACAAAATGTTTCCAAACAAATTCACTATTTTTTATTATTGGAGAAAGAAGCAGCCTTTGAAAAGCATAAACTATTATTTACTTGATTACGTCTCAAATGATTTTCAAAATAATGTATTTCTGTGAGACTAATTTAAAGTAACACAGAGCAGTTTCCTGCTCCTCCGCCCTACTGGTTGAAAGTGGAATTACAACTATCGTAAACAACACTGCTACAGCAGATGTAGCTAGGGCTAACAACGAGCTAACACTAACATGAGCCAACTAATACTAGAATAAACCACAAAGTAAAAAGATCCACACCGTTGGACAAAAAATATTATTACTTGCAAGTCCAGTAACAACAAAGCCAGGTCACCATCAGTCCGTGATTTTGTAGCCTCCTTTAGCTTCCTCAAACTAGGCTGCACCAATGGTTACTCTGGTTTAAGCCCTTTGCTTCGTCTCCAAAGACATTACTCTCTTACTTTTACTTCCAGGCTCCGCCATGATGCCAACAAAAAAAGCAAATTTCTTCTTTTTCTTCTTGTGCTTTTTATTGACAATCGCAAACTAAAATGCTAACCCATAGCATTACAGCTAATAGCCAGAAAGCTGGTAAAAAGCGCCCCATAGGACACCTACCCGCTCCACAAAACTATCAAGTGCAGTTTTGACCAGCAGAGTGGTGTCAGATATGAAACTGGTCACGTTTCTAACTCAACAATCACTGAGATCAATGTTAAAGCTCTAGCTTAAAGTTTAAAAAACTACCTAGTGTTACTTTAAAAAAGAAAACCCTAGAAAACAGACAGATTTTCTACTTTCTTCTTTGTTTTTCTTTTTAGAAAGCCTGTTTCTAAATATGAATAAGTAAGCAATATCATAATCAACTACTGCATGTAAGAAAACTATATACACAAAGTAATTTTCTTTTCACATAGGAGGAAAACCCAGCAGACACGGGCCCACAGGACACGTGTGTGGTTACTTTGAGGGGTTTGGGAAGGGGCCAAGAATAAAAACCACAGAGCCACAGAGAAAACACCCCTGCAAACCATCACTCTCTGCGATGATAACCTATGAGCAGTGTGCAGAGAAAATCAAATATACCTCATGAGCCGGATCCGATCACAGAACTGAGCTACATTCCTAACTTGTCCTACTTTCAGAACGAGCTGCTCTCCGAGGAGAGGGTGACATAACATTTGGAGGGAGCATGTAAAACTTTTCACCCAGTGATCCTGATTTGTTTTTTCCCTCACATGTCTTCTCCACATCGGAGGCCTGTGATACTGATGATGTAAGAAGATAACTCAAGCTTCTGGCTCTCAGAGGAACAGGGAACACAGGTGTGATGGCGGCAGTTTTCCAAACTGCAGCTCATTAATGTTTGGCTACAACAGCACATTTTGGCAGAGCTCTGTGCACATTAACTCAAACATGACAACTACTAATGTCACTGGTTAAAGATGCAAAAATATACTACTGTGACAATATTAGCTCTTTCAAATGAAAATGTACTAATTAAAATCTGTTTAACGTTATGAATTTTTACCTTTCGTCCATCTTGGCCAGGCAGTCCAGGAGGGCCCGCGATACCAGGTTCTCCCTGAAAAATAAAACACATAAAAGACACTTAACTGTGTCTGCTAAGACCCAAAGTCTTTAAAGCTGTGGTACGTAGTTTAAAATATTTAAAAGTAACTTCAAAAAGGTTCAATTATCTGACCCTGTTCTGTGAAATAAATTCAATTCAGTTTATTTCTATAGCGCCAAATCACAACAAGAGTCGCCTCAAGGCACTTCACAAAGAAAACATTCCAATTGAGTTCAGTTCATTGTGCCAATTAGTCAAACGTTTCCTATAGGAACCCAGCAGGATGCATCGAGTCACTGACTTGTTGTGTCAGTGTCTTTTCAGCAATCCTCATACTAAGCAAGCATGTAGCGACAGTGGAGAGGAAAACTCCCTTTTAACAGGAAGAAACCTCCAGAGGATCCTGGCTCAGTATGAGCAGCCATCCGCCACAACTCACTGGGGGTTGAGAAGACATGAGATACACGCACGCAGGTAGATAAATAAAGTAGGTAATCTTTCATATTTTATATTTCCCCTAAGTCCCTCCCCTGGCCTCTACAGCAAAGCGAATCATTTACTTGAGCCTAGAGCGTTGACCAATAGATCTGCATATCCACAAGAGGGATCTGCCAATCAATGAGAATGCTTTCAACGGCTAATGCAGGAAATAGGGGTAAAAGACTATTTTCACATTCCGCCTGCGTGTGAAACTCAGAGTGACGATCACATTTCAAATATAACAAGTAAAGATGGTTTCTCAGTGAACTTGACCTTTAAGGTGACCATACATACGTTTGGTCCTTTTGGGGCTTGACAGAGGGACAGACCAGGATCTCCTTTTTGTCCCTAGAACATCAAATAAAAACAGACACATTATTTAACTTTCCTCAACAAGGCCATGTTCTTGTACACCACCAGTATCTGTGCAGAGGAGGTTCCAGCTTACACCACTTTTACAGTAAAGAGTAATGAGTTCAAGCCTAGTTGCTGTATTTACACTAACCTGCAGTCCGTTTATGCCTGCCTGATGCTTGGTTTACAACAAGCCAGCAAGAAGTGATGGGGAGTGATCGTGTACATTCTTCTCCCTTTTTGGGCTGTGGTGCAGTCTGGGTCAGCATTTAGGTCCGTTTTTTATTTTTAAAAGAGCTGCCCGGTAATCTGTGTATTCATAATGTAGGAACTTCAAGGAAAAGCAGATTGTTTCCTGATTTTGGCCTCATCACAAAGACAAATAAAATGTTACTGTATTAAGTTGGCTGGATATAAATCAAACAGCAGCAGACTGCAAATGTTTTGTCACATTTTGTTTGATAAATTGAGGAGCAAGTGTAGAAATATATCATCTTTTACAGCCGCACGCTTCTCACAATCCTGCAGCTAAGGCCGGGTTTTACTGGAGAGAGAGAGGGGGGGGGGGGTATTTCTCCAACAGTATAAAGATTCAGCATCAGTGGAAAGAGACAGTTTTTATTTGGCTGGTAAAAGTGACACAAACTCACATCTACAGTATATTATCCTATTTATGCTGCGTATCTTTAAAATTTCCTTGTGTAGAAGATTTTCTCCTGCTGATTCCTTTACGATGGCATCATAAGAATAATTTGTGCTTTTAGCTTTAATATTTTCTCTAAAACTTCAAAGGGCAACAAAAAACTAGCAAAGGGACCAACAAACTGATTTACCTAAGAGCTACAAACCCAGTTCTGTTGACAGCAGCTTAACTGGAACACAACCAACTCAGTTGAGTACATGCACACTCGTAAGAGACTTCAGACTCTAATTTCTTCCAGAAGGGAGTTTTTTTTTCTGAGAAGAAGCCAACACTCTCAGACATGCAAATTAATTGAAATCAGAAGCATCAGAAAATTAAAAAGGAAACAGGAAGGAAAAAAAATACACAAATCTTCTCAAATTTAAGTAATCCAGTTCAGGTTTTCAATATTTGGTTGGCTGCAATGTGCAGCTTGAGCCTATAGGTGTCACTATATTCAATAATTAGAATTTTAAATTGTTAAATCAGGGGTGTCCAAACTTTTCAAGATAGTTGTCTAGTTAAAAGTCCTTGCAGGTTATACAATTATGATTTTTCTTAAAAGCAAAACATATTGGTAACACTTTACAAAATATGTCCCTTTATTAACATTACTTAGTGCATTATTGAGTGTTAATAAACTATTAAAGTAAATAACAATTGCTTAATATTAATGTTAATGATAATGCATTACTAAGCAGATACCCCCCTGACCCTTTGTCCTAACGTTAAGGACACTTAATAGTTAACAATATTGAGAGTGTTACTAAAGGGATCCTTTGTTTATTAATGCTTAATAATGCACCAAGTAACGGTAATAAAGGGACCCTTATTGTAAAGTGTTACCAAAATATTTTATGGAGATTTTTTTAATTATACTTCTTGAAATTGGTACAAAATAGGCTCCGAGGAAACCAAATGGCCCCCGGGCCGCACTTTGAACTTGACTGGTTTAATATAGGGGTTATAGCAATCACAAACACACACAATCAAAGATTTAGATTTAAACTGAATAAAAATCTAACCTAAACCTGTCCAAAGATTTAATTTCACCTTTAGACCCTAGATGATTGGCTCAATATGTGAAGAATGCACCATAAATATAGTTTATACACCTTAAAAGCTAGGTCATTTTCTCAAACAACCACTTTTTATCAAACATATTCCAAGAAATGCAATTTGTGATATGCATTTATAAACTTCAGAGTGGAGTGACTTGAACTCAAGTTCCCAAGTTCATTTGGATGAAGCAGCCAGACTTCATTCAGTGATGCATATCTATACGGTTTTCCCATTTCTGGAAAACCACATGGACCTGGTGCACAAAGAAAAGCTCTGTCTGCAAAGGAAATTCTCATTGTCAGAATTAATTTAGTATTGGTTCTGGCCTTTTTATGTAATTTATTAAGGAAAGTAAGAAGAAAAAAAGCTAAAACATCGCCAGCATCGTCCTGCCTTTCATTATCAAAACTGGAGCAGATGACTGCTAACGTGATCCTTTGAAGGAGACGAAAGATTCAAGAACTATCTAATTATTTTTAATGCAGAACTTGTTACAATCTGGATTATTTCAACTTTAGTGCATGTTGCAAATGCTGGAATAATGCCATTTAAGACGATATTATCTGTTTACCTTCATTCCAGGAGGTCCAGGATGTCCAGGATTCCCATGGGGACCAGGAGGACCCTGAAAACAGACACTTGTATGGTAAAGGAGGACATGAGGTGAAAATTAGCATGTTGGTCACAAGAGAGATCTGTTCTTATACAATATGTGAGATATTCAGAAGCACACACACATGTTGCCACCATGTGTGTTGAAGGACAGGTCAGCAGTGTCTCATACATCAGATAAAATTAGCATTTAGCAATTTGCAAAGGGGGGCGGGACTTTTTTTAGACGCTAGTTGAAGGAATCTTTGATCTAAGCAGTTTGCAAATCCGGATAGTTTGGAAAATCAAAGCCACAAGTTTAATCCACAAGTCTCCGGCTCAACGGCACGCTCTTGTAGAGCAGAAACAAAACGCTGAGCATGGAAAATCCTTCCACAGTAACTAGAATCAATGAAACATGTTGACATGGCCTGGAACAGGAGGTCAGAGCAACTTCTATTTTTCTGAACATGGTCAGAGTTTCCATGGGTTTTTTTTAGGAAATACACCCCCCCCCTTAAACTAAAGGTGAAAGTGAGGGATAGGGTTTCTTTGAGTAAAACAGACTCAGGAGCAGAGGTGTAAGTGTACGGCTGGGTGATTCGAGCACCATCTGTCTGTTATCACACTGAGGAGAAAGGAGTCAGCTCCCCCCTCCCTTCGAACTGGCCAGAACTCTCCCCCCTTGCAGGCACTCACTGTTGGACATATGGAGACACTTAACAGAAGCTCATCTACAGATTTCCTCGTCCTTCGTTTCTATTCAGACCATTCCCCTCGTTTCACTCGCTCGATATTAAAACGTATGGAAGTCATTAACTCCAGATAGAAAGCAAAAGGAGGAGGGAAAATGGCGGGGAGGGGGACGGAGCGTTACAAATTGCATTCTTGCAGTACATAAAGATAAGGAGGCACAGTGGTGATGAGAAGCTGGGCGGGCGGTATCCCAACAGGCACCAGGATAATGGTGGAAACGACTCACTCGCTCTATCTGTCTGCACGTGGGTGAGAGGAGGAGCGAAGAGCCTCTATGCTTTAGTAATTACTGAAAAATGCTCCAGACAAGTTATTATAGGAGCTAACCAACTATTAAACACATATACACACATCATCACTACACCTGAGGCCTGCTGATAAAGGCACCTGTGTGCCTGAGCTGAGCCGGTTTACGATGAAGGCTGATGACGTTTAAAGGGGTGCTACTGTTTTTACAGCCCATTAACCTAAATCAGACCTGCTGACCTTCTCTGGACAGAACCACCGCATCCCTCGCACAAGGACGACACAATTCACTGTATACTAAAAGATCCTAACTATTTTATTAAGCACCTTGGTGTTAAACAAGTACTGATTACTTCCCGGGAATGCTAACCGCTTCATTTGACTTTCAGTGCAGTCCGGGTTGCATCACGACATTTCATTTAGCTCTCCCCACTCACATTCTCCTGGTGTTAATGATTTTGTTAATGCATCACAATACTTTTTTCATTGCATGTCATGTTTTTGCAGCTGGGAATGTGAAACAGCGGTGATGTCTGGTAGGCAGATGCACCTCGTGCTGAAACCAGTAAACCATGGGTCTGGAACTCTGGTCCTCAAGGGCCAATATCCTAGCCTAGTGAACTAGACCAATTCTTGCTTTGCAGAGTTTGGTCTAGGCACGCTTCATTGGAAACCTCGCAGCACAAACCACTGCTGTGTCTATCCAATCACAACTCGCTATAGTTTTGGTTGGGCCAATCACAGCGCTCTATATTGTGGGCCAATCACAGAGCGGGAGTAGCCGATGACGTCAGCGCTGCGGCCGCAAACCCAAGCAACATGGCGGCAGCACCGGAGCCATGTTCTTTTGAAACGGCTTTGTCATCAACATTGGATTATTTAGACTCCAACGTGTGTAAGTCTGTCTTCTATACTTAGCGGCTTCTTATTTTTATCAAACAAAGTAGTGGAATGTCCCAGTACACCTGATATTCACATGTTTTTATACGAAAACGACAGAAATCATTGACGCCATTAGTGGGTCCCGCTTTTCCATCGCTGTGATTACGTCACGTTGTTCGTTACTCTGATTGGTCCTAGCGCTATCCAATTGCGTGCTGACATTTTGAAAGACAACCGTAGATCCCGCCTCACCACTGAGAGCCGTCAATGGTTCGTGGCCAGACTATACATACACATATATAGGATGGCTTGCCAGGCTACCAATATCCAGCATGTTTTAGTTGTTTACCTGCTTCAACTCACTTGATTCAATGGTTGAATCACCTGTGAAACACCTGCTGATTAAAATCAGGCGTGTTAAAGCAGGGAACCAACTAAAACATGCTGGATTGTGGCCCTCGAGGACCGGCGCTTGAGACCCCTGCAGTAAACATTTGTATGTGGATAAAACATAAAGAAGTATTTTGTAAAACCTTAAAGTAACACTTGGCAATTTTGGCTTGCTTTTAGCACCCCCTAGTGTTCGTTAGCGAAAGGAAAAGTGAAACTTATCTCCTCGCTGTGCGTTGGTCTTTTTAACACCTTAATCTAACAGCTGAAATGTCTCCTCAGCCTTCATTAGTGTCTACAGGAGCGGTTCATCACTAAATCAAACAAATCAGCTGTGTTCATGATCTAAAACATGCAGGAAACATGCTGGAAGCAGACTGCAGCACCAGGCATGTCAGCTCCACTTTACTAAGTCCAACAGGGAGCGGCCGCCACTCTGGAGTTGCAAGTGTGGTATTCTGGCCACAGAGGGCGGTGGGGGTCTGAGTGACATCTCATTAACCCTGTAAAGGGTCATTTTAGCACAAACTGGCTCAAGAACATGATTTAAAAATATGAAAAAGTTGCATAGCACGGCTTTATATGAGTTTCTTTTGCTTCTCCGCAGTGAAGCAGTAGCACAACACTGCTGCTAACGTTTGGGTCTACATAGACTTTTTATTCCATGCCATCTAGTGTCAATCATGTTATGTAAATGATGTGAACTTTACAGAAACCTCTGAATGACAATCTGCCTGCACGCCTGCAGGTCAGTAACTCTGCACAAAGCTCTCTTTGATCCACACCCAGATCCTTTCCCTTCAGGGCTGGCTGAGCTCCGGCACCCCGCAGGACTCATGGCTACGTAGAGGAACGTGGACACTTGCAGGCGTTGGAGCCGCTGTGAGACGGAAGCAGCGGTGAGACTTGTCTGCCCAGCCAGACATGACACCTCGCTGTCAGAGGGGTGAGGTTGGGTAGTTACGGTTTTTATGGTAAGAACTCCTACAGCTTTCAAGAAATGCTGCAAGTCTTCACCTTTTATTAGGTTGCTTTTCTCACCAACAGCAACTACTGGATCGCCCCTATGATCTCTACTACATCCAGCGTAAAAACAGAGACTGAAATCAGGTCGTCGTAACGACAAACTGAGGCGTTTCTCTTGCAGTATGAGAAAATGGCTTCTCTAAATAGAGATAATCTATGTTTTTAAGATTTTGCATCTATGTGGGGTTGCATAAGAATGTAATTACTACAACTTAAGAACAGAGGAACATTATAAAAACCTGCATAAACGTTTAAACCAAGAATATTTTCATGCCTACTGTGTGACATTTGTCTGAAAAAGGTTTTAAACTAACATAATTTCCAATTCTCTGCGTAATATTTCAATAAAATACGTTTGATTCGCGTCTGTGAATAGATCCTTATATTACCGATTTATACATCTTTTCACAATTAGAATAAAAGAAAACTTTTTCACTCGATCCACAATACTTCTAGTTAGTTCATTTTTTCACATTAGGTCAAATTTCAATAAAGTTTTTTATTTATTATTTATTTACTTACTTAATTTTGACAAACCTGAGCAAATGCAATGTAGGTTAAAGGCACACTTTACAGTTCTGCTTGCTTTTAGCACCCCCTAGTGTCATTTATTAATTCGCCGAGGTTAAACCGAAAGTAAAATTTATCTCCTTGCTGTGCGTTCGTCTTTTTAACACCTTAATCTGAAACGTCTCCTCAGCCTTCATTAGTGTCTACAGGAGCGGTTCATCACTAAATCAAACACATCAGCTGTGTTCATGATCTAAAACATGCAGGAAACATGCTGGAAGCAGACTGCAGCTCCACCAACATGGACCGGACCAGCAACTCTGAAGTTGCAAGTGCGGTATTCTGGCCACAGAGGGCGGTGGGGGTCTGAGTGTCATCTCATTAACCCTGTAAAGGGTGATGTTAGTACACACTGGCTCAAGAAAACATAAAAATTTAGAAATATGAAAAAGTTGCATGGTATCCCTTTAAATGAGAAGTCCAATGTCCAGTTGAGAGCTTTCTGAAGATTATGCACATAGGCATTTCCCCCTAATCATGCCCACTCTCCAGGGAATTTCTGACAGCTAACAAAAAAAAAAAAACAGACTAAACTTTACCCACACATTATGAGTCAGTGTGGCTTGCCTTTTGGGCTTCAGAAGCTCGATGATGAATGAACTCCATAGAGGTTGCTGTAGAGCTACTGAGCTCCACACAGGGTCTTAAATGCCTTTAATAAGAGGAGGACAAAGCCTTCTTTCTTCCATGTTTAAAGGGATTGGATTCCCACAACCCACCCCTGAGGCCCAACTGCAGGCCTGCAGCAGGTAGCTAATAGACACGCTCCTCAGTAGCACATCAGGAGCTCTGCAAAGAAAAGCAATCAGGACTGGCATCTCGCCGCTGAAACGCCAGGCTTAACTTCTGCTTCATTTACTTTCATGTAAAGGAGAAGAGGAGGTGGTTGACAGGGCAGCAGCTAATAGAGTCCCTCGGGATAAATCACGTTGCTGTGTTTTCTCTTTTCTTTTCTTTAGTCTGCAAATATAGACTTTAAAAAAACCTGCGCTGAGGCTGCTCCTCGCTTCCATCAGCTGGAAACCCAAACTGAAGATTATAGAGAAGCCACATGAAAAGTGCAGCAAATACACAGGAAATAGTAACTTCATTTATGCTCTCAAATGTGTTAAATGAATTGCAACTTGGCTAGATTTGCAGATTGTGGTCGTTTACACTAAGCTGACCTTGGCAGCAGAGCAGCTCGGCTGGGGGACACCCAGAGCCAAAGCAAACTGAGACCTGAATGAAAAGTTCTCCACAAAATCAAAAAGGCTTCTGAGTGTTTGATTAAAATACCACAAATCTTCTCTTTATGTTGAGGCTTAGCTTACAATGTCATTAAAGCATCACAGACGAACATCAACACAAACAGTAGAAAGAATGGAAATTAGAAACGTGTCACCATGCAGAGAGTGAGATGTACTTACCCGGGAGCCCCTCTTCCCTGGTTTTCCTGGCAAGCCTGGAAATCCTTGAAGGCCCTGGAAGTAAAAAAGATATGAAATCACTAACTGTTGCTTTTCTGTTAGTTCATTTAATAATAACTAAGTTTTCAGATTTTAGAAAAACCTTACAAGAGGGCCATTAAAGTGGGCATACATTCATTATTTCAGTAAATCTGCTGTGGTCTCTAAATGCTGAATGGCCTGTATTTATATAGCACCCTCTAGAGTTCTAGAACCCCCCAAAGTGCTTTACAACACATAAGTGATTCACCCAACCACACAATGGTTGTAATGAGCTACAGTGCCGTATACAGGCACCACCAGTCCCTCTGACCACCACCAGCAGGTGGAAGTAAAAAAGATATGAAATCAATAACTGTTGCTTTTCTATTAGTTCATTTAATAATAACTAAGTTTTCAGATTTTAGAAAAACCTTACAAGAGGGCCATTAAAGTGGGCATACATTCATTATTCCAGTAAATCTGCTGTGGTCTCTAAATGCTCAATGGCCTGTATTTATATAGCGCCCTCTAGAGTTCTAGAACCCCCCAAAGTGCTTTACAACACATAAGTGATTCACCCAACCACACAATGGTTGTAATGAGCTACAGTGCCGTATACAGGCACCACCAGTCCCTCTGACCACCACCAGCAGGCAAGAAGAGTGAAGTGTCTTGCCCAAGGACACACTGACTGTGACAGACTCAGTGGGGTGTGAACCTCCAACCCTCAGGTTATGGGGCGGGCACCACAGAATGAAGGCGTCGCTGTCATTTGTTTTCTGTGGGACAAAAAGCTCTCACGCTCCTGTTTCAGGAAGAAGACGTTAGTCTGAGATCTGGGGGGGGCATTAAACGTCAGGATGACGAGTTTTGATCAGCAACGCAACTCTTCCACTGCCTCCATTCGCTCTTCCTTTTAGGGTAAAAAATGCAACATTGATGTTTTATTTCCACAAATAACACAAGAATGAATGTGTTTCGCCATGTTGTGAAGTTGCTAATGGTTAGCTTCTACTAGCTTAGACGTGCTCTGCTCTCTCTGCTACATCAACAGCCTTTCATGAGCCAAGGTGGGTGGGGCCATGGATGCAATTTTTGCAGTGTGACGTAGATCTGTGGGGCTTTTTCTAACCCAACTATTTCTCCGTCTATTTTCTTTCAGCAACTGATGCAGGAAATAGGAGTACAAGACTATTTTCATGTTCATCATCCTCAGCATGACTGATTTAAAAAAGAACAAGTATGCATTTCTCAGTGAACCTCCACTTTAAGAAAAACATTCAATCTAAATCTCTGAGCTTATTTTTTCCCTTGATGTCACTTTTGGTGAAGTTAGCTGACATAGCAGTCGCTGCCATGCTGCCATGCATGAGGGAGACTTGTCAGAACATTATTTCAACCCAGAACCACAACAGTGTGAGTCTGAGTCACTCTGCTGCCAGGGAGGTCACCACTGGACCCAGCCACAACCAATCACATTCATTATAAGCATCGGCTAGCTTTAAAACAATTTCATACATGGATTAGCAAAGCTCGGAAAGGTCACAGTTAATGAAGGGTCAATCTGAGAACCTGATTTTGATTCAGATCTTGGCACTGCGACTCACTCTCTCATAGCTAAAGAAGTTTTTAAAGAAAGCGGAAAGTGGTCCTAAAAACAGCTGGAGGCAGATTTGCTGAAAGTGGGCTTCTGCATTAATGTCAGCTGGACCGAGAACTCTTGTGTATCTTGGACAGATTCCCTAAATATGGTTAAATGTTAAATATTTCAGCCAGCACATACTCAGACAAGCCAGAAGGCTTTTAGCAACGTTTAGATTCTTTAGATTACGACCACCAGGTGATCTGTGTGTGATAAGCAGTCTGAGCTGCTGCTCCTTGGATCAGCTCCAGGGAAGTAACAGAAGTAGAGCAACTTCCTCCAAGAATTTATGTAATTTCTATACAACATCCTTTAACCAAATAAATATTAAGCTGTGGATCAAACCTTATGCCTACTGGACCCACATCAAGGGAACATGAGGGCCAAGCCAACACCTCAACCCAACTTCTGCTTCCCTTTGACCATTCTTAAGTCCATTTTGCATCGTGTAAGGACACATTGTCCTCCTAAAAATGTAACCATATGATTTTAGTGCTTCCACAATGAAATCTAAGCAAAAATAGACATTTTAAGGACAAAGCATTGATGGCAGTAGCGTTTTTGGTTTAGTTCTCTTTTTGCTTATTTGTTTACAGATTGAGAGTACTGTGGTTTAATTTGGCCTCTAGCTCCTGCCTCAAAATAGGCTCAACAAGGACTCGAGTACTTGAGTAAGGACTTGAGTAAGGAGTTAGGGTTATTCATCCATTTTTATCCGCTTACCCGGAGTCGGGTTGCAGGGGCAGCAGCCTGAGCAAAGAGGCCCAGACTTCCCTCTCCCCAGCCACTTGGGCCAGCTCCTCCGGGGGAATCCCAAGGCATTCCCTGGCCAGCTGAGAAACAAGCATGTCCTGGGTCTTCCTTTGGGTCTCCTCCTGGTTGGACGTGCCTGGAAAACCTCACCAGGGAGGCGTCCAGGAGACATCCTAACTAGATGCCTGAGCCACATCAACTGGCTCCTCTCGATGTGGAGGAGCAGCGGATCTACTTCGAGCCCCTCCCGGATGGCCGAGCTTCTCACCCTATCTCTAAGGGAGAGCCCAGCCACCCTGTGGAGAAAACTCATTTCGGCCGCTTGTATCCGTGATCTCGTTCTTTTGGTCACTACCCAAAGCTCGTGACCATAGGTGAGGGTAGGAACGTAGATGGACCGGTAAATCGAGAACTTCGCCTTCCGGCTCAGCTCTCTCTTCACCACGACAGACCGGTACAACGCCCACATCACTGCAGACGCGGCACCAATCCGTCAATCGTTCTCCCGCTCCATCTTTCCCTCGCTCGTGCAAGACCCCGAGTTAGGGTTATATAATATCGAACTGCTCACCATATTATTGAAAATATGTTATGGAAAATAAAAGATGTAAAATTGTCCTTGCTTCCACTTATAGCTTCAATTAAAGACAACATGTTTTTCATGTGTATTTTTTTCTCTGAAAATATCACTTTTGCAAAGTTCCTAGAAAAGTTCTGACATAAATGTGAAGTTATAAATTTGCCCATCCCTAATTAGCTCTACTGCTCACATGATGCTAAAGTAGAAGCGTTTCAACTGTAGCTGTCGTCAGCTATCACATGCATTTCTTTGAACGTTTGTAGCACAAAGAAGATTGATCTGTCATGCGTCACCATCTGCCAGCTCTCCTGTTGTTTGCTCTCCTGCTCTTTTAAACTCCATAACCAAAGGCCGGCAACCCACAGCCTAAACCACACCGTCCTCTATTGTTCTTGCTGTGAATGTCACATGCATAAACAATGTGGCTGCACTGTGTGTTGCACAATCACCGAGGTCCCCAGGCAGTGCAACAGCAAATACATAACAGTCCACAATGAGATTAACAATCAGGGTCATTTTAACTGGTCCAAAATAAGGTGGTTCAGTCTGCAAACACTTTATATCGACGTAGGGGATGCATCTAAATTAATGACAATCAGTCATAGCATAGAACCATTTAGCATGCTGATAATTTTGCACTGACCAAATCTTTGTGTGTTTGGATGGCCAGCAAACAGATCTGAACAAGTTCATCCACCTTGACTATTTTGAAATGAATCAAACGAGTCAAATCTCTGGCCCACGGTTATCTGTAATAAGACACATCAGTGCTGCCAGGTTATGCACCACGCCTCCGTTGATTCTGCAATGCCACGATGCGTCCCTCTGGAGATGGAGGAAGTAATGCTGAGAGACTGCTGATGACACAGATCCAATTCATCCTTTCACCATCTGCTAAACTGGAAGGCCTGCGTGGCGTAAATGTTGCCATCCCTACCAATCTCCTGGAGTCGTTCAGACTCATCCGCTAAAAGCCACACAAAGCCAACGGTTTTGTCTCATAGACTGTGTTCACCAGCTATGCGTAAGTCATAATTATTAATCAAAAGATGGCAAAAGCAAAAAGGATGACAATTATAATGTGTTGAATTAGTGAAAACAAACATCTGTTTTTTGTATTTGATAGTGTCCAGCACATATCCATCATGCATTAGATTGGAGTCAGGTGAAAATTCCTTTAAAGGTCGACTTTACTTATATTTTAATACATTTGCAGTGGTCTCTAGTAGGAATGAATTCCTTGTAAGTCATTCTCTGTGGGGGAAAAAAGCTCTGGTGCACGTGTTTGAGGATGTAGAAGTCAGCTAGAGGAGAAAGTGGCAGAAGATGGCAGGATTTGGAGTTTTATTTCCTGATATTTGGACATCTCCCCTCTGATATATGCTGCTTTCGGCTGTAAATTCAGAAGTGGCAAGAATGGCTTAAGGTGCAGTATATTTATTCAGCCTCTAAATGGAACACTTGGCTGTTTTGTTTTGTTTTTAGCACGCCCTAGTGTTTGTTACTGAAAGTGAAACTTATCTCCTCGCTGTGCGTTGGTCTTTTTAACACCTTAATCTAACTGCTGAAACGTCTCCTCAGCCTTCATTAGTGTCTACAGGAGCGATTCATCACTACATCAAACAAATCAGCTGTGTTCATGATCTAAAACATGCTGGAAGCAGACTGCAGCACCAGGCATGTCAGCTCTTTTTTCTAAATCCAACAGGGACCGGACCGCCACTCTGAAGTTGCAATTGCAGTATTCTGGCTACAGAGGGCGGTGGGGGTCTGATTGATGTTTCATTAACCCTGTAAAGGTTGCATAGTATGTCTTTAACATAAATACAGCTGAGAAATCAAGAAGTACAGATGAGTCAGTAGGAAGAGACAAAATAAAAAGTTAATAATAATAAACATAAAAGCAACAAGCTCTATTGAAACTGGGCCAAAGCTCAACCAGAGCTTTTATCTGCTGCAGATCTAATTATGGATAGATCAAAATATCAGCAGGCTGATAAATCGGGCTGATATTTAACATTTTTTATATATCAAAATCAGCTGATATACCTCTTTAGTAGAGCTGATTTAAAAACAGGCACATCTGCAGACAGCCCAGTGCTGCGTCTGAATCTTATTTAAATGTATATTTGAATAAAATGCTCTAAAATATTATTGTCAACTAACATTTTTTCCAGTTTTATGTTTAATCCTCGGTCAGTTTGATTAGTTTGATTAACTGTAGTTAAATGTTTCATTTTAACACTGTGCAGTGCACAGAATTAAGATTCAAACTGTTGGTAAAATTCAGAGTATAAAGTTCAGAGAGGTTGTGCTTTCACTGTTGTAATTAGTGACATGTTAGCAAGCAGATAGGATGGAAAACGTCTAGATAGCAGCCATGAAAGTTGGCCCAAAACATAGGAAGCACGAATTGGCCATCGGTTGACCATGACCTCTTGACCTCTCATATCGGTCGATCTCTAATGTCCCAGCTCATTCATAAACACCACAGCACCACTCTGAAGTAAACACACATTCACAGATTTCTTTGTGTTTGTTGAGCGCTGACTCACTCACCGGTGGTCCCGGATCTCCCTTTAGTCCAGGTGATCCAGCGAGCAGCGAAAACCGGGTCGGTTCCAGGTCAAATGTTAGCGAGCCATCTGCAGAAGCTGGAGTGACCGTAGTAAGCCTGGTAGATGTGAAATCCTGCGAACTGGTCACTTTTGGCTTAGGTTTCATGAGGACCTTTGTGGATGGCTCCTCTTTTGGGAGGAAGAAGGTGTTTGAGGGCGATTTGTGTGTGGGAGCAGCCATGGTACTAAAGTTTGGCTTCAAATGTGCCGGTCTGGTAGGAACAGGAAAATGTTTATGCTTCCCAGAAGGTTTTGATGAATTAGCGTCCCTCTGCCTGGTGTTCTTCCGGGGGTGTAAATTTAATTTTGGATTTGGTGCAGCCACGCTAATCCTGAGAGATGTAGTGACAGTCTGCGTTAAAATCTTGGAAGGGCTTTCTAATCCTGGATGAACTGGTGGAGAAACAGAAACAGAACCAGGGTTTGGAGTGCCTACAGTCGAGTATTCAGATGCTTTTTTCAGCCATATTGAGCGGCCAGTTGGAAGAAATGCAGTCCTGGTGTTTTCCATAGTCGTTTTGGATTTCTCTGTCAAAGACGACGGACTTATGTGAGCAAAAGTAATATTTGGATCAGAAAACAGAGGTAGCATGGGAGAAAGCACAGGCCGATAGGTGTCTGCTTCTCTGCAGTGTTTCTTAATAAAATCACAATAGTTATGAGCTGCCTCTGCAGAGGGATAAATGTCAAACTGACAAATGGCACCTTCAAATGGCACCGAATTGTGGTTCATTTTGCCCAGCAGGAAGAAGCCATCTGGATCCAATACCGCCTTCTTTTGAGAAGACAGATATGCGTGTAGACTTTTCCTACCGCAAGATGTGTGCAAGAATACGTGACGGCCTCGAATATCCAAAGCAAAATGATGCCACAGGCCATCGTAGGCGTCATAGTCAAAGGTCACGTAGCTCTTGGGCCCAACGTGCAGAAGGACGTTCCCTGGAATGAGCTGCAGTCCGAGCTGCAGCCGCTTTCTCTTAGACAGAACGGAGAAAAGGAAGGCGCTGTTGAAGCGATGAACAAAGAGGCTGAGGATCACTGAGAAGCTGGTGGTGTTGTAGGATGCAGGGAGAACCGTCCGCAGGGGCGCCTGGACGCGTGCCCGTGGGGTGAGGATAACGCCGGACGTGAAGGGGATGACTCCATTAGTAATGGACTGAGGAGGTAAAGGTGATGACCCACCTGTCCTCCGCCCAAAAAGCCCAAGATGCTGCAGCACGTCCACATCTTCAAGAGATAAACAAGAAAATAAAACATTTAATGGCATTGAAAATGATCCAGAACCGTAATCATGGTAAACACAGAAGAACGTGTACTTTTGCTTTGCTTTCATCAATTTAATCTTTTCCTTCATTACCGTGTCGCGTTCCCCTCATTACCGACACTTACTGAGACACCCAAATGAAAACGAGGAAACAATTTGTGCAAAAATCTCTTTATGAATCTCTCACTCAGGCGTGCCGATCTGCATCAGAGCGTAAACCCAGAGAGATGAAACTGCAGAAGCATAAGTGAAATTTAATGTGTTGTGGTGCAATCCTGGGATTTACAAGTTTGAAGTCAGACTAATGGGAAACCTACAGCAAAGCAATTTTTCCAAAAAAAAAAAAAAGCTACATGAAAGTCTCAATATGGGGTCACAGATCAGCGTTTACTTTTGGGGATTGCTGCGTATTATGTAACCCTTACATCAGTCTTAATTAGAACAATCTCAGGAAATGGAGGTTGAACGAGTCCCAGGAGGGGACAGTTGTGGGGATATAAGGGGTTTCCGAGTGCACAAACAGAAACGTTATCTCACTTTATCTGGTAATGTCTGCTGATTAAAGACGGTTCCTCTGACAGGGGCCTGAGCTCATGAAAACATACCGCAGGTTGCTTGCTGCAGGTTTTAATTGCTGCTCGCGTCTCGCGGGAGGAAAATGTGAGTAATGTTTACACATTACGGTGCTGTGTGTGTTGTATATTGCTCCTAATTGGATGCACACCTTTGAGGAAAGGTTTAATTAAATCCACATTTCAGCGGAGAAAGAACAAGACTTTATTTCCGCTAAATAATTTATTACAAATGCCAATTGTTTAAGCAACTTTCCGAATTTCCTACAGATGCAGAAAACGAATCAAAATGTAAGCAGCTTCCGTCACCTAAAAATACTGCAGCAGCAACACACAGCTCATCTAGATTCAGTGTTTTTATACACGCGTCAATCAGCACATGATAAATGCAGAACATTCATCCTTTTATAGGAACAAAAAAACGAATAGAAGTGCTGTAATATCTATCATTTTCCATTAACACAAAACAAATGTGTGCAGGACTAAAATAAACTGCTGAATAATCAATTGTGGCTCAGCAGAAGAAAATGTAGGCCCAGTTTCTTTCAAGAGGAGGGAAACCCTGCTCTGTGTGAGCAGGCAGTAGGGGGTCAGCCTGACGGAAAAACTCACAGCTAGTTTAAAAAACACGCTGAAAGAAGAACAAAGACGGCGCTGATCTGAATTGTTAATAAGGTATGAGAAAGATACATTTTTCTTTCATTGTCTGGTTGGGCTTTCTGAGCATCATTTTTTAATCTGAGAGCGTAGGCGGGCTGCCTCCAGCTCTTTGTGAACTCCTGATGAACAGAACCAAAATAACAAAGAATTAAGTGAATAAAAATAAAATACACGGAAGTTGGATTAAAAAAATACTCTATCAGACAACAGAACTTTACCAGAGAGGAGGCGCGTGCTTGGATTCATTTAAACGCTAGTGAGTGAACTGGGTTTGTGTGTGGTGTGTAGTTTGTGCTGTTGTCGCACACCGCACACTGTAGGCCCAAAATTGTTATATCTGTGAATTTTTTTTTTATCGCAACATTTGGAGTATCTCAAGTTTTGAAAATCGTCCGACAATTTTTAAAATCCCGCCATGTGAACCAGGTCTAAGTCTAAAGCAGCAGTCCGGAGTTTTCCCCTTTCAGCAATTATGTATGATTTTTCAGAAACCCATAAAAAGCTAACAGCTAACAGCAACGCAAAACTGCCCCGTAAAACTCCGTGCAATAGGAAACTGAGCGCCGACCAGAACTAACCAATAGCGTTAGACTACTGCTTACGAGCTTCAAATTTAAGGAAGCACCTCGGCTGATGCAGAGCTGATGAACTTTTCACGGACAAGTAAGTCTTTAAAATATAAATATATGAAAAAACAACATGAGACTAATTATGTAAAACAACGTGTTTTAGCTCAGTTTGTCGGCTACAGAAGCACATTCATAAACAAGAAACGTGCAGTCGCCATCTTAAAAAATCGGATCGACCGACTCTTGGTGTAATACGTTTATCAGCCACTAGATGGTGCCATCGGATATAAGAAATACTCAGGATAGCTGCTATAAAGCTGCAAATCTACAGAAGAAATTAGCTTAAACATTTTTTTCGTGCCTCTTAACAACGTTCTAACATAATATATATATATATATATATATATATATATATATATATATAAATATTTTGTGGAGAAAAAAAAAGAAAAAACAATAACATGTTTTGGACAGAAAGCAACGATTGGACCATCTGGTTGTCTGTCTCGCCAAACCGCCGCACTTTCCTGGGTCCTCCACTCATTATGCACTCGTACACAGAACACCACTGGTGTGAGAGGTTCTCTGCTCAATAATATCAGAGAAGGAGAAACAGCCGGCTGCTACCACTTCAACTTTAGGACAAACTACCATGGTGGCTGATGGACATCCGTAACATTCATTTTGAGCACTAACTGATCTCAGAAGATCTTTGCTTCAAACGTTGCCATTCAATCCTGTTTATCACGTTTTCTCTGTGTGGCTCTGTGATGAACTGGAAACCCTGTTTAGAGTTTATTTAATTTAAGATGTCCACCACAGCCATCTGACACAGATAGTCGCTGAGAGTGATGCACAACCCATACTTTCATAAAATCTTGCAACATTCTTGTGAGATTGAGCATAAAGTTATTTAACAGGTTTACTCATATGCATTCTGTCATGGAATGCAAGGTGGACAATACCCATTTTTTATTTGCAGCCAAAGATATATTTCACAACATTCTAGGAACAGCTTGTGTCTATAACAGCTGTTTTTCTCAACAGCATGGCTCAAATCCACATTCTTATAGGATCCAAGTGTATCTGCTATCATTGCAGAGTGATAAAGGGAATCCTCTCTGTGAAGCAGAATAATAAGATAATCCTGTTTAGAAACTGCGTAATAAAATCCAACAACGTGCTCATCAGAGTCTCTTAGTGGTGTAACAGAAAAGTATGAACACACGGCTTAGCGTGAGTCCAAATAAAAAGTGCACTTTCAAGTGAACAGGGATGTTTGTAAAGCATGGTTGCGTCATAAACCAACTTTATGAAGCCACTTAAGAGTGGTTTAGGTTTGTCGATCCAATGAAACACAGCGACTGAACAGCTGCAGAAACAGAGATGTTTGCAGATTTCATTTGCTAAAAACATGTGTCTTCATTAAAAAGTAGGGCTGGTGTTTTATATGTTTTGAATACAGCTATAAAAAAACTAAAATGAACAGTTTTATTAAAGGAATGCAATTGTCTATTACATATTTATCTATACAAACAGTACCATAAACGTGATGTAAGAGTTTGAGAAATTACAGAACATTTCCATTTTTCTATAGACCAAGTTCACTGACAACCCTTTTTGATCAGTCATTCTGAGTTTAAATACAGGCTAAATGTGAAAATAGTCTTCTACCCCTATTTCCTGCATTAGCCGCTGATAGAAAATAGATGGGAAAACTCTCCGATTAGAAAAGCCAGTCAGATCTACGTCACACTAAACATTAGCTATCATGGACCTGCCCATCTTGGCTCACGGTGGGCAGGGGCGTGTCCAGGGAGTGGCCTGGGGTAGCACATGCCACCCTTGGAATCTGATTCCCCAGTTGCCACCTCACTGAGTTCCATTTAAATTGACTTTACGTCGTCCACAAAATGCTTGGCATTGAATATTTTGTGTCTCCCACCCCCCCATAAAAAAACATAACCATAGGTGCCACCCTTGTGTACACAAGAGCCCCACCTGGGTTACCCCATTTTAAAAGACCTGGACACACAATTGACGACGAGAAAGCTGTTGGTGATTTAGCCTCCAGGAGAGAGCAGAGCATGTCTCGGCTAGTGGAAGCTAACAATTAGCAACTCCACAACATGGTGGGAGATAAAACATCAGTGTTGCGTCTTTTTATTCTAAAAAGAAGATCGAATGGAGGCAGTGGAAGAGTTGCAATGCTGTTAGCCAATCAGAGGCAAGACGTTCACTTATCGTGAAAACTAATGAGCAAGACTCGTAATCCTGACGTTTTCTGCCCCCCAGGTCTTCGTCTAACTTGTTTCTGAAACAGGAGCGTGAGCGCTTTGTTTCCTACAGAAAACGACTCACCAGGGGTTCATTCATACTGGGGCGACGGTGGCAGAGGATTTAAGTTCCCAGCCCGTAACGGAGGGTTGCAGGTTTGCGTCGTGGAGATAAAACATCAATGCTGCATAGCAAACTGAGTCAGTTGTAGAGTAGCATTGCTGTTAGCCAATCAGAGGTGAGATGTCAGATTATCAGGAAATAAGACACCAAATCCTGCTGTCTTCTGCACCCCTCCCCTCTGGTTCACCTATACTTCCTGAAACAGGAGCGCCAGAGCTTTTTTCCCACAGAGATCGACTCACAAGTCGTTCATTTATACTAGAGATGAGTGCAAATGTATTGAAGAAACGACTGAACTTTAAGCTAATAGCGTTGTAGGGGAAATGGGTGGTGCAAAGGATAAACCTAATCAGGCTACATGCTAATCACCTCAGTTATCTGTAAATATCACCAAAAACTTGCATGCATGATAAAGAATTTTTATTATGCATGCATAATTCTGAAACATAAAAACTATCAATATGCAATAGTGCACAGAAGGAATCCAAAAGAGCCATTTTAACCTGTATATGCTATTTTTAATTATTTAACATTTCAATTTATACTTTCATCTTGACTGATTTTATTATTGTTTTTATTATGTACCAAGTGATTGCCATTTCTTTAGTTTGTGTACAGCAGCTTGGTCTTGTGGGTGCTGGAATGGCTTTACAAATTAAGCCGGTATGGTATGAGACTGTTTTGATTTCCTCACACTGATTATGGAGCACATTTGTGGTTCTGCCTGCTCTGTAGTGTGATTATGTGGAAAAAAGGAACTTTTTCAGCCATGCTTGCCTTTAAGCTGCTTACCTCGTGCATGTATGAGCCTCACAGAGCAGATGCAACACAATATGGTCCAAAGAAGCAGAGTTCTCCTGGAAAAACAAACAAAAAAGTGGAAAAAATGTTGGAAGATGATCAACTGATGGTTTAATATTTATAGTCATCTGTAAAGGTAACTGGAAATGTCATTTTTAGATTTTACTTCACAGCTATCAGAGTTTGGGGCATCATAAATGTAAGGTGTTTGTACCAGTTACATGTTTTTATTTAAAGAAACTGGCTGATCACACTTCTCACCTTCCAAAGAAAGGTTTACTCTAAGGTGCTAGAAATAAGGCTCAGACCAATTGCCTAGGAGGAGCAGTTATGCTCAACATATCATGCTGGAGGTTTCTTCCTGTTAAAGGGGAGTTTTTCCTCTCCACTGTCGCTACATGCTTGCTTAATGTGAGGAAAGGTCAGTATCCATACAATCTGCTGAGTTTTCTTACATAGAAAACTTTTACTGGAATGATGAACTGAAGTCAGTGCACTTATAGGTAGGTTCAACTGGAATGTTTACACTCTAAAATGTCTTGAGATACTCAGGTTGTGAATCGGAGCTATAAATAAACTTACTTGAAATAAACTGAATGTTTCCTATTTTGTGACATTTTTAGTAGGATTGCTCTAGCATCTCAGAGTGACATCATGCTGTTTTTTTACACAACACATTTGATTAACTCCTGCAGATTGAATCGTTCGTCTGAGTGACTGCTGCTTGAAATGGCCCACACAGTGATGAGATCCCCTATGAAAACTGGAGGGTTTTTTGGTGCATTTGGTAGTTTTGCAGAAAAATGCTCGCCAACCACTGGTGCACCTATAAAAGTGTTAAAAAACCAAACTTGAGCTGCAGAAACAGAACAGGAAGTGCTTGTGTCTGGCAGGACTGATGCAGCTTTCTGACTCTGCAGCTCTCCTCCCATTGGGAGAGCCAGCACTGACCAGCTGAGAGGAGCTCACAGCAGGGAGGAAAGGAGAGGAGAGGAAGGAGAAGATCGTCTCCGCCTCTCATACATCTCCCTAAAATCAGTCCCAGCTCGTTTGGCAGTTCATTCTGAAACGAGCTGCACAGGCAGAATGAGACTTTCACTGAACTGTGAGGAGCACATTTGTTTCCACATGCTTATCTGCAACTTATTAAAGTTTCCCACCCGCTCCAATTCAGATCCTGCAGGCACATAACTGAAATGTTTATTTAACTCAACATGGTTTTCATTTTTGGAACTAATTTCAACAAACACGACTCCACTGCCCAGTCACGCGCAAGAGGCGGACTCCTAGGATTTATTTACCCTTAAAAAGTGTCAAAGTTAAGAAGCCAGTAAATCTTATCGACTCACCCCCCGACTCCAGCTTTGGAGTGCGGGGCATTGTCCGGCTCCATAGCTGTTACTTCATTCTTTATCCCGGGAGGTTTTATTATAGTCCGGAGGAGGCGAGTTTTTCCATCCCAGGTGTTTCCTTGAGGCTCCCGCGTGGAGAAAACGCGCAAAAATAAAACAACGCGCTTAACCATCAATAAAAATGATGTTCTGTGCCATTGTCTTATCTTTTGTTGTTGTTTCCTCTTTGTCTCCTTCAAAAAGTAAAAATAACAAAAAGACGCTCCACTCCACCTGTGCGCGTTTAGTTGCCCGTCTTTCCAGTGCGCCTTTTTATGGGTAAATAACAACAAAGTCAAGTATTTTAGCTTCGCAGGGAACCAGGGCAGCACACGATGACGATCGAGGGTGTGTGTGTGTGTGTGTTTGTGTGTGTGTGTGTGTGTATGACGACTTCCCAAAATGAAAGTTTATTGTGGACTCAGGGAAATCTTGAGAAACGGGAAAGAGGTGGTGGTGATGGGGGACACCTCCCTCTGTCGCCCTCAGCTGACATCCAGGGAAACACACAAGGAGCTGAAGGTGTGTCTTCACAGAGTTAAACACTCCTCCTCCTCCCCAGAATCAACGCACGTGTGCGGTAATGCCTGTTTTCAAAGGAATTCTTTTTTTTGTGTGTTTGACGCTTTTACAGGGCCACAGCTAAGATTTAGCAACGCCTGGAGTCAAAGCCCCCCTCAGTTCCCCCACAATAAATAAATATACAACAACATCATTGTTTAGGGGTCTCAAATTACCACGTTGAATGCAGTTTATTAATTCCAGCCATATATGTTGTGTTTTAAATTGCGTTAATCTAAATTTTAATAAAGTTTACTGTTTCTGTATGTGGGCTTCCGCGGGGGCAAGGTGAGGAGAGGTGACATGTAGGGATGAGACTTGAAAATGTAGCATATTAGAGTTGTCGTTTCTATGAATTGTAAATTTGCATTTCAAAACTGCCCCTACGGCACCATGGATGAAGGTAAAGTGGTGTGCCTTCTTTTGCAGATGCACAATGGTCAGCAGTCTTCGCCACTAATAAAAGCTGTCTTACTTGTGTTCTATGAATGTAGTGTTATACAACTTTTATTATAAAGTTAGGCAGACACAGACAATACACTTAAAAACAAAACTTTTTCATCATGACTATTTTAGAAAAATTCCTACTGTTAAACAGACCGGCCATTTTATTAGGTATACATTGCTAGTTCCATTTTGCCATCAGAACTGCTTTAACTCTAGTGGGTCATCGTGGCCCAGTATGGGCCAGTATTGGTCAGCAATATCAGGATAGTATTTCAGTCACCAGTTGAACGCTCACTAGGCAGGCGGGGTTAAACCCTAAATGCGTACCATCCTGTATGGCTATCACTGGCAATCATGAGGAACGTTTGAATTTCTGAAGCCAAACAAACCTTTCTGCTACTTGCTGGTATTTTGTTTATTTTGATTGTTGCAAGCAGTGACATTTTTCTGTTCCCCAGTCACTGGACTGTGTTGTGTGACACCAGCCATTCCGCCATAGCCATACTGCTCCATTGTCCTATATGAACCTACAACTGAAGAGGGCTCATGAATAGCGTGGGCTGGGTCGGTTGTATGGTGCAAATGGAAATGTTGCTTTTTATGTCACAAACAGCACTCTCATAGATGTTTGAAAATACTTGAATTTTAATGTTTTATTTCCAGTTTTTACGTCCTTAAAATTGTTACGGGAACTGGGGGGGTTGAGGGGTGTGTTGTCAATCACTGCCTCAGTGCCGCTCTCTCGGTCCGCCAGGCGACGCCTCCTTTAGGCACATTTTTTCTAACAGGAAGTGTGGGTGAAGTTAGACTCCACCCATGAGTGAACAAATGAACGAATAAAAGTAAATGTGTCATTCTAGTGAGAGTGCTGGGTAAGCTAGTTTGTTTCACATCTGAAAGTTTGAAGTGTAAACACTCCTACTGCGATAAATTTAATTAAACCAAAGCAAATATGAGTAACGCAGTTAAGTTGATCAAATTTAAATCCACAAATCACCTTCACCCTCTGCTTGAAGAACATATTTTATTGTTTTTAAACTTTTGCTGATTTTACCTGTACTGTCCACTCTCTCCACTGACAATGCAAATTTACCACTTGTGGGACTAATAAAGGATTATCTTATCTTATACACACAACACACACATCCATTCTCATTGGTTGTATATAGGAACATGGATTGCAGGACTGTACTGTTTCCAGTGTGTGTGTGTGTGTGTGTGTGTGTGTGTGTGTGTGTGTGTGTGTGTGTGTGTGTGAAATTCCTATGCCAAAGAAAGTCCTCATTGACCCTCCTTCAACAAACACACTCTGACAGTGTCCAGGGGAGAACCAACAGAGCACTGATTCAGTCGCCTGCAACTGGATCCCTTTTCCTCACACAGGACCCCCTCATGGTCAGGAAGGAGGGGAGCTCACCACCTTGAAAGATCACTTCCCATCTACCTGTTTGAGCAACACTGGATGTCATCTTTTGTTACCACAAATTTAAGTTCACGGACAAGAAAGCCAATGTCCTCTGAGCCCCGGATGAAGATCTCCAATCTGAAGTTTAAGGTTTCATGGGTTTATTGAGATCATTGCAGCAGCCTGGAGAAGTGGTTATCAGCCTCTGGCCTGGTACCGCCCGGGATTGTTGGGAAAATACTCCTGTTTACATTTTTCATATTTAGCTGGATGTGGTTGTTAGAAAAACAGTAACATTAGGGAATACGCTGTTGCATCAACAAATTCCAATAGTGATCATTTTTTAGCTCAAAAAATGAAAAGTTTTTATAAAGGTTAATTAGCATGGTTCATCGCTATTGCCTTTAGTGAAATGAGCGCTAAACCAAGCTATTCAGAGATCATGTCTTGTTTCTTACCTTTTTACTTGACCACAGAAGTAAATCCAGTTGCATTTGGAGCCTCCTAAATATACAGTCAGCAAAAATGCTTTTGTTTAGGGGGAAGTGGGTTAACTCTCCTCCAGTGTTGCATTTAAAAAAACATGCAATTAACAGAAATTGATCCAGATATATAATACATGTGGTTTTGAAACTGTTCACCAAAAGAAAACTGTGGAAATTATTACAACATTATTTTAGGCACAATTAGACAAGAAGATTTGGGAACTCGGATTTTCTAAAGACCGCTTTTCCGATGTGGTCCACCATTTCTTAGATCATTTGCTAGCAAGTGAAAAATGTCCAAAGTACAAGAATAAACTTTATTGTATAAATACAAAAAACACAAAGACAAGAATAATCAGTGTTTTGGTTTATTTGCACAGCTTGCCATCTTTGCAGCAAGCTACTGGGAGTTTGGTGTGTTATTTATTTATTTATTTATTTATTTTCATTTGTGTTTTTAGACACAGCTGAGCCACCAGGCACATGAAGCTAAATCGCTCTCTTCTTCCATTTTTCGTTCCACCTGTCTGGTTTCTGTGAACTTTATTGAATTCCGCACATAAACAAACACCAGCTTCTCTCTCCCGCTCGTCTCCCTGACATCATCGCTCACCTTTCTTCAAAAATCGACCAGTAGCAGCTAGTATTGCACATAAACAATAATGTATTTTTTCTAGGGGTGGGAATTTAATGTGTTAATTATGATTAATTAATTACAAAAAAACTTTAACCCTTTGGGCTCGAGGACCCCCCAATTGGGGGATGTTGAAGTTTAGCAGCAAAATGCATGACCTAAATATCCATAAATATTGTTAAGCTGCACCTCTAAAAAACTTCAGAACCTTGGCTATAAGACCATGCAAACCTTTTTAATGTGCTCCAAACACAAATAAAACTACAACCATGTCTGCTGTAATTTGCTTTCGGGCACATTTTTTGAATGATTAAAATGCGATTAATCAAGATTAATTAGTTACAAAGCTTCTAATTAATTAGATTAATTTTTCTTTAAAAAAAAAAGATGACCTTGCCAATCACTCAATGTTCTGCAGGATTCAGAAAAATAAAAACAAAAAAGCAGAATTTGGGAATTATTTTTTCTTTATTTTAACCCTTGTGTTGTGTTAGAAAGCTGTTTACACCTGTGGTGTTAGCGGGTCCATTTGGACCCATGATTTAAAAATGCTTGAAAATGCTTAAAATCACCAGTTTTCTTCAAATTTTGTTTTTCAGCTAATTGCTGGCTTAGTATGTATTCATATAAATGGAATCAGTGTGTGAATTGTTTTTTAGTTGGCTCCACAGACACAGTATTTTCAAATATAGCACTCGCTTTTGATTGCAAAAACTGTTTAAATTCACTAAATGTATTTATTTTTCTTATAGAATGAGTAATAATAAACTATAAATGTGTTATAAACTAATATTAGAGTACACCTACCCAAAAAAATTTTTTTTTATTTTTTATTATTTAAAATTATTAACAATAGTGACATCTTTGGTGTTTCGGGTCAAAACGGACCCGCATAGATAAATGGTAGGATGAAGACAACAAGTCAATTTTTTTCCCATAAAACCAACTTTTATTTAACCATACCAAGTAACCAAACAATTTAACCATAAAATGAACAATGATAAACAACACTGTGTGTGTGGTTGTGTGCGCACGCATGCACCTGCATTGACCATAAACTGAACATTGAAAATAATAAGGTGTTAGCGCAGGTATGTTGTCCTGAATTAACCATAATCTAAACAATGGAAACAATGAAAACAAACCATAATTTGAACTGTGTGTGTGTGTGTGTGTGTGTGTGCGTGTGTGCGTGTGTGTGTGTGTGCGTGTGTGTGTGTTTTGCCCATCTCTGTCCAGCTATCACCAAACACCCGTCTTCATTCCATGTTGGTCATCTCAAGTATAGGATATTCTGAATAGGTCGTGGAAAGAACAGTTCAAATGCTGACTTGATGTCTTGGGCGTGTGACACAGCGTATCTAGTAGGCCCTGGAGTCATTCTGAGGATGTTTTCTGTCGGTGTCCTGGATTGGGTTTGAAGAGGGCTTGATAAACATGAAATGTCACCTTTTCTTGACTTGAAAACCTCTTTTTGATCATCTGTGACATCTGGGTCCTCCTCATCGGATGTTTGGTCTTGTTTAGGGTCATACTGAACGTCATCCTCATCCTCAGACATCCTCCTCAGCTTCACTTTGCCCTCTATCCTCAGGATTACCATCATTACCGAAGATATGATCCAGTGCCTCATGAACAGTAAACCTTTTGCTCATGTTGACTGATGCTCCTGCAGAATTCAACTGATAGTATCCCACCCAAACCCTCTTTATATGTGCCAATGTTTATAAACAATGTATCAATATGCTGTGAGAAAGTTTGAGTTCACGTGGGGGTGGGGGGTGTACACCTGTAAGCATGGGTTTCTGTGGGTCTCTGTCTGTGCCTGTGCATGTGAAAGAGGCCTGTGTGTGTGTGTGTGTGTGTGTGTGTGTGTGTGTGTGTGTGTGTGTGTGTGTGTGTGTGTGTGTGTGTGTGTGTGCGTGTGTGTGTGTCTGTGTGTTTTGTCCATCTCTGTCCAGCTATCGCCAAACACCCTTCTTCATTCCATGTTGGTCATTTCAAGTAGGATATTCTGAATAGGTCGAGGTGTGTGTGTGTGTGTGTGTGTCTGTGTTTGTGATGTGGGCCATAACTGTGCACATTGGGCCATAATTGATCCTCAGAGCAACCCGTAGCTTTTAAGTGATGCATGCAACAGCCAGTTTTCTCTGCCGGGTCATTTTGGACCCGTAACACCACAGATGTAACTTTTTTTTTTTGAGACCTTTGGAATTTACTAAAATTGTGAAAATTGATTTTGCTGCATTTAAATAGGTGTGTCTGAGGATTAGATGAAGCCTCATTCCAGAACAAAAAAGGAAAGTGTACTTTTTACACAGTTAAACTTGAAATCGGGTCAATTTTGACCCTAACACAACAGAAGGGTTAAAAATGAGATTAGACATTTGAGGCAGAAATGAGAAATTAAGATTTTTAGTCCTTTGCAGCGCTCCTTGTGAAAATCCAGAAACGTTCAAACATCAGGGCAGTTTGGACCTTTTGACCTGGTATTCTGTTGCTTTCTTGGCCTCTATGATGGAAATCCAAAAAGACAGACCTCTGAAGGGTTCCTGCAGTTAAACCTTTAGCAAAGAAAACCAACAGAGCAGTTGTCACTCTCCTAACATCACTGGACACTCCAGCTCTCTTATTCCTACTGAACAAGTAAACATCTTAATTCTTTTACAATCTCCTGAAGTTTACTGACACTGGAGGCTCTGGAAAATCTCACTGAAGAACATTTAAACTATGTGTTTAAATGATGTTCTAACCCAGTCACATTTGGATTTATTTATATGAAACAACCTCTGTTGCAGGTCAAGCTAAATAAAATGTTAGTAAGGAATTTTGTCCTACAGGACTCACACGGGTTTGCAATCTGATGCATGTTGGAACTTTTCTCTGTGACATGGAACGTTTTAGTGTTGGTCAGTGGAACGATGCACTTAAGAACAAGAATGATTTACAACCTGACAGCAAGAGCCCCCCCCCCCCCTCTCAATCCAACCAGAGACTTCTTTTACGTTTTCATTTGTGGACTGAAGCTTGTTTTGCTAAAATAAGAAGTATTGATTCTTTTTAAGAGGTCCAGAATTTTTGTTTTTCTCAAGCCTTTGTTTATATCAGTTGTCAGGTGTGAATAACGGCTGTGATGCTTTTTTATTAAAGGCGGGTTATAAAAGTCAGCTCTTCATCCTGACTCTGTTAGAAGTTTGGTGTCTGCAGGGGATTTGAGAATATCCCTGCAGAGACGCAGTTTCACCAAATCTCATGCGTTTTATTTAACAGATGTCACGTTAACGTTTCGTTCTGTTCCTTCTAAGAATGACGGTAATTTGCTCCATAGTAAAAGCAGCGGGGGAGCTGATGGGATTAGAAGCACTTGAGTTGTTTTGTCCTGTTTTCACAAGAATCATCATAGAAATGTTGCAGAGCAGCACACGTATACACAGGTACCATGCTTACTGATGGAAACTTGTCACATAAACACAGAATCCTTTGTTGTGCTCGTGTGTTTCCATGCATTTAGGTCGGCTGAAAGCAGTAAACCTCTGCAGGCACAGCTGGATCCAATAAGAACATGCCCCGGTGATCTGTTTAGCCATTCCATACATTACAATGACAAGTGTAAAGGAAAAAGTCGGGTTTAAAGGGATAAAATCAAACATTGTTTAATTCTTCCATCGGGGTTGAAACTGGGAAGCTAATAAGCTTTTTTTTGTCTACTTTCTTATAAAGTTTGAGGCATTTGAGGCTGGAAAATGTATAAAATAATAAGTAATAAAATAAAACAGATACTGATGTGTGAACTTTTAGAACAAGTTTTCATATTTTTAATCATAAATTCGGCCCAAATAAGCAAAAGGCAAAAAAAAGGAGTAAAATCAAAGGAAGCAGCACAGACTAAAAAGTCGAGTAATTACCTAAATTGTCCTAAAGGTTATCAGCATAGTTGTTGCTTCTGGAGCTCGGACACTAAAAGCTCTGTCCCTGGAGGTGCCACCTGAGGAACAGTTTCAGGAGGAGGTGAAGAGGTCAGAGAGGAACTGGGGGGCAAGAGCGTGAAGGAACATGTAGGTGAGGAGGTGAAACATGCATTGAATGTCAGAATTATTCCGAGTTAATGTGGGTGGAAGTCAGGGTGGGTTGTAGCCCGAGCAGCCGGGAGCCCCTGGGACAAAATGTTTGAAACATCTTGTGCTAATCAGGAGCAGGAGAGAGATTAGTTCTGAGTCACCTCCAAAGCCGTCGACTGCTGCGCTCCTCAGCTGCAAAGAAAACTTTAACACGTCGTGAATTTTTTTGTGCATCACAAATTTAAAGTTCTGGTGCGGTTTTATTGCTTTCTGCTTGTTGACACAACTGGTGGCATATTTGACAGAACCGTGTGGCACTCAACCGTTGATGAAGTCAAGAAGTAGAGTGAAAGATTTTGCCGACATCTAAACTAAAAGTTTACGGTCCACCAGTAAGTTTCACTGTAGCATGAACCATTTCACAATTATAATGTAATGTAAATGTGCAAAAACTGATTTCCAAGAAAGTAAAAAAAAGCCTAACTTTTAGACAATTTATCTTATTTTTATTCTACAAATAATATAAATTATGTTCTAGAAAAATACTTAAAATAAGGTACATATTATTAAATATGATCCAGCTAGTAAACCTAAAATTAGATTCTTTTGGATCATATTTAAGAATATTGACCTTATTTTAAGTAATGCTATTTTTCTAGAGAAGAATTTATTTTCTTTTTAGACTAAAAATAAGATAAAATGTCTAAAAATGAGAATTCTTTACTTTTGTAGACATTTTTTTTTGCAGTGTACTTTATTTATCATTAGATCAATTTAGCGTGTTTCTTTATGCTTTTAAACAAAAACAGATCAAAGATGATTTTCTGATATTTGCATAAAGAAACAAATATCTAAATAACTTAAATTTTTTTCAATTATCAACAAATGACCAATTGGTATGTGTGCCGTATTTGAATTAATTCATTTTTGTTCCTCCATGTCTTTGAGATCATTCTTAAATAAGTTGCACGTTTACAGTTCTAAATTTTTTTAAAGGGGACATATTATGATTTTCTAAAGTTATAATAGTTCTATGGTCGATACAAAACCTTTTCATGAAGTTCTTTGCACTAAATCCCTCTCATATAAAGCAATTGAGCTGTTTCAGGGCTCTGTCACTTTAAGAAAAAAAGCTGCAGCTGGCCACGCCCATCCACCCCCTGCTCGGGTTGCTATTAGCTGAGAAGCTCTGATATCTGGAAGAGGCTCAGCTGTTTCTCCATCATCAGCAGCTCTACTCCAGATGAGAGGTGGTTCTATGCTCATTTCTGCAATTGTGACATCACAAACGGGGACTTTTTGAAATGGCATGTTTTAGTCACCTAATTCCTAAAGTAAACACTGACAGAAAATGGATGGACACATTTGAAATGATTATAGAGTCCGTACAGACCCAGATGGCAACAATAAATTCAGCAAAAAGTGAGTTTTGGATGATATATCCCCTTTAAATGCTTACTGAGAATACATAGCATTAGTCACTGACCACACATTTGCATTTGATGGGTTCAACAAGAATTTTACTTCTCAATAAAAGAGCAAAAACAGGATAAAAAACAATGTGGTTGAATGCAACATCTTAATCTGTCAAAAGGCCACATTGGACATGGTAATTATTGCCAATTTCTTATCCGACGGAGCTGCAGAGAGACGAGCGCTACTGCCAAGTCTGAGGCATTGTTGTAGTGACATTTGAGTGGAGGATCAAACCGCTGATGAATAATCCAAACTGAAAAGCTGCTCTTTCTGCCGAACGTCAAAAAGCAGCAGGATTCTAAAACTTTTCATTCATCAGCATCATAATGCTTTGTCACGCAGGACAGGGAACGAGCCAATCCAGTGTTCCCTGAAAAAAAATAAATTGACTGCATGTTTGTTTGATAAAAAGCCAAATCTAGACTTCTTCCTTCCACCAGATGAGAAAGCGTAGCGAAACAGCCGCGACATGTACTTTGCGCCAATTAGCCGCCATTATAGTGGACGAGTTCCTTTCCTCCGGCAGCAAAGTGTAACGTTTTGGACGCGTCCCAGAAGTTAAAGTCCCAAGTCATCATCACACACTGGTGAAATTACATCTCCGCATTTGACCCATCCCCATGGTGGGGAGCGGTGAGCTGCAGTTGTGGCCGCGCTCGGGAACTATTTGGTGGTTTAACCCCCCAATCCAACCCCTTAGTGCGGAGTGTCAAGCGAGGAGGCATTGGGTCCCATTGTTTCCAAGTCTTTGGTATGACCCAACCGGGATTCGAACCCTGATCTCCCAGTCCCAGGGCGGACACTCATACCACTGGACCACCGAGCCAGTTGCGAAGGGATGCTATTTTTTTGTTTCGAGTCTATTTTTTATGCGTTACGCTTTCAAAACACGTCAAACTCTGCAGTTTAGATCAGGCCAGAGAGGAAGTCAATCACAAAGCAGTGTAAAACATCTGGAAACTTTCAAAATAAAAGTCATGTGCAGGTAAACGTACGTCATTTCCTGTGAGACCTTCGTACCCGATGTAAACAGAACAGAAAATAAACCTCAGACTTTTTTGGATACATGGAGCCATCTTTCTCCTTGCTTGTTACTGTGTGGACTTCTGAAATCACGCGTGGTGTTGCAACTCTCCCGTGATTTTGTGACTTTACGGGACCAGCTACGTGGAGCGCTTTTGCTCCCGGTTGGAAGGGAGCTCGCGGGCAAAACTCCTCTATTTTGTAACATGCCGCTTTCGGGTGCGGTGGTTAGTTAGTTTTGTTTTGTGCAGGAGAACTGTCTGTAACACTCATGAATAAATCTTTTTTTCCCATTTGAACACAAAAAAACATTTTTTAAATAATCTGTTGTGTGAAAACTTACGTTACGTTTTGGTCCACATCTCACAAAAATATTTTGAGTAAGCAGCGAGATCTTCTAAAAAAAACAATCAAAGCTTCCTGTTGAGTTTTTATTAAGAAAACAAATAAAAAAACTTGTAGGGTAAACAGAAAAACCCTCCGTCGGCCAAAATGAGACATCAGAACAACTCTGCTGCCTCAATCCTGCTGAAGAATACGTCTCCATCCATTCACCTGTTTTCATTTGTGATGGAGGTAACAGATCCAGGCAGGAAACCCAGACATCCCTCTCCATTAACACTAACCAGCTCCTCCTGGGGAAAACTGAGAGGCTCCCAGGCTGAAGGGGATGTACAGTCCCAGCAGGGAGTTCTGGGTTTGCTTTAGATTTTCTCCCAGCAGGACGTTTCTTCAAAACCTCCAAAGGAAACTGACCAAGAGACATTCTGATCAGACGTACCTCAGCTGGAGGAGCAGCACCTCTGGAGTGACTTCTCACCCAGTCTCCAGAGGCTGCACATTGTTTACAAGTGAGAGCTGGACTATGGAGCAGAGTGCTTTTAAAGTTTCAAAAATGCAAAGATAAGCTGTCAATTAGGAAAAACTGTGATTTATTACAATGCCAAAAGCATTTTTTAAAAACTTAGACGAATTTTAAAAGAGCATCTTTGTTTCTTTATTACATTAAAACTTCATGGTTCTGCAACCGACCCTATATGCTGCTAGTTAAATAAAAAAAGTGCACGACGCTGCCCAGAAAACCTAAAAGAAGTTGGAAGAATGAGCCTTTGCTCATTCTATTTGTATTGTTTTTGCCTTTGGTCAGAGTCGAGAAACTCAATTCCCGAGACTTTTCATTTCCCAGCTAGCTCTCGGCAGAGTATCGGTTACCTGGAAGTAAACTCACCTGTGCATCAGCTGTCTCTTCTTCTTCTGCTGATTTATGAAGACGACTTCTATGTATTTCTTTAAATAATCAATCAATCCCTTCTTAAAACGTACGGTTTTCCGTATGACATTAATGAAAGAAGGGCCTCGGACATCACTGAAGAACCTGGAGTAAATCACGGGTGGATTGAGCCTCTGTGGTTGAAGGTCTCTGAAAAGCAGCTGAAAGGAGCTTGTAACACTGCAGGATTTCTTTCATGGCAAAGACATTAGCAGACAGACAATGGGGTCAGTGATCTGAGTTTCACTTGCAACGGAGACGACGGACAAAGTCCTTACCGAAGGAGTCTGTGGATTACAGTGCAGCTCTTGTTCGCCAGCTTGTGCGTAGCCAAGCGTGATGGTGTACCGCTTTACGACAAATGTGGCAGAAACACCAGAAAGAACCTCATTTTTAATACAAATAAAAACCATCTGTCTCATTTGCAGGATGTCTTTTATTTTGCTTCACAGAGTGGTACAGTTCCACGCAGAAGCTCATTCCGTCTGAAACAGCTAAGTGGGATAACTTCTCCCGATGTAATCTCCAGAAAAGCCAGTTTCATTTATCTGTCGTCCTTGTGGGGGTTTGGAGAGAGGTTTTTTTTTTTTATCAGGGTTCTGCAGAAAGGAATTCGAAAAAGAACTGCAGATGAAATATGGACAGGTTGGTTTCGGCAGAATCACTACCGGCAGCCCTGAGAGGAGGAGATAAGTACCACTTTGACAAGCTTTGATCACAGGTACAGTTATTCTCAGAATGTCTGTGATGATAGAACAATGAGATGATGGCCTCGAAATTCACATGAATTTTCTCCGGCTTTTCCTTCTTTCCCACCCTCTCCTTTACGCTTTGAATAGAGGCACTGTCTCGCACTGGAAGGGACAAGAAAGCTCAAACGAGGGTGGTTGACATGCTGCGAATTAGCTGTTCCTAATCATCGTTTTGATTGGCTGAAGGCTGTTGTAGTATTCTGGGTTGCAGGAGAACGCTCTGGGTAAGCCATCCACTTGTAAATAACGTGGGTGGGATGATTCATTGTGGTTTCTGATTTTTTTATTTTCTTCAAAAGGCAGCGAATTGTTCAATAAGGGATCACCAAGTCCTGTGTTGGTTTGAGGGTAGTAGGTGTGGAGTCACGAAGGGGAACGCTGGTGGGAAGAAGAAGGTGGAGATGTGACCTCATCACAGCAGCAGAAAGGTTCAGTTCATTGATGCATCTTTTGAAAATGCCTCCAGATTGCAGCGCAGCTCTAAAGCAAACATACCTCCTACACCTGCCTGAACTAAAAGGAGATGCGGCTTTTCTTTGCAGGGCCACCCACCTATAGGAAGGAAGAGCGTGTTTGATGGTTAAACAAGTCAAATGAGTCAGTTTGTTCCTCTCCGACCTCAGAGTGAACACACAGATTCTTGTGTTTCACAAAGTCAGCGGCTTTGTTTAGTTTACTCGTGGTTAGAGGGCACTTTCTGCCACTCATGCAGGTTTTATTTGAATTTAACCTCCTGTTGTATCCTGCTGATTAATCCAGCGCTTATGTCGTTCTCCTGAAGGCTAAGATACCTCAGAGGGAACTGCATCCTGCAAAGCAACGCTCCCATGATGTCGTTGCCTCCCACGTCGCTGATGCCATTCCCATCGAGATCCACCTGCTGCAGACTCACGTTTTCTTTCAGCACGTCGGCCAGCAGCCTGACTCCGGGGTCTCCCAAGTTGTTCTCATCTAAGATGATCTGAGTCAGTGAGCTGTTTCCTCTCAGGCTCTCAAAGAGTTCCTTCCACGCTGCCAGATCTGCACCGCTTGTCTGCGCCAGGCCCAAGTACTGAAGATGGGAGTGGGTTCTCATATACGACGCTAACACCTTGACCCCGTCGCTGCTCACGCCATTTCCACCAATGTCCAGTTCTAAAAGAGTGAAAACCTGGAAAGAGCTCCACCCGGTGGGGAGCTGCAGCAGCACATTCTGCTCGGTTGGGTAGAGGAGAGCCTGCTGGATGGTGGCGGCAGCTAGAGCTGTTTGCTCCTGCAGCTCGGCTATTCCGGTCATTAGGGTCAACACGCCATGGTCACGCAGTTTGTTCCCAAACAGGCTGAAGGGAGATAAAGAAAATCAACTGTTTACAATTTGTGGTACCAACATGTTCAATGTGAAAAATCCTTTCTAACTTGCCCAACTTCACACTTGAAGCATCAGCGTCGCGGAACGGCAGCGAGACGGTTTACTCGTGAGTTTTGCTGCGTGCGAGTGCACAACTGCAAAGCGGCTTCTCTGCTGTGCTCCTCGCTGGACTCGCAAGATCACAAGATCCCTCGAGACTTCAAAGGTCACGGTTTGCTTGTGCCATCCGCCATTAAACAAAAAAAGGAAATCGTGTTTGATTTCGCTGTTTGATGTCATATATAATGTTGTACCTCTACACGGCAAGGATTAAAGGAACACTTGGCAGTTTTGGCTTGTTTTTAGCACCCCCTAGTGTGAGACCGGACTGCCACTCTGAAGTTGCAAGTGCTGTATTCTGGCCACAGAGGGTGATAGGGGTCTGAGTGACATTTCATTAACCCTGTAGAGGGTCATTTTAGCACATACTGGCTCAAGAAAATTATTTAAAATTGTAAAAAAGTTGCAAACACACCGTTGCACTTCTCAAACGATGCAAGGAGTAAATAAGCCGTGAAGTCACACGTGTAGATGTAATCTACATAGATATGGAATCGCGTCACTGCAGTAGACTTTTATTTAGAAAATTACCAGACGTTTTATACTGAAACCGCGTCAGATTTCCTGTCTAGCCCTATGTAAACTGCAGAAATTGACATGTCCCAGATGCAGCTCGTGGCAAAAATAGAACCCAATCCTATCTTTAGCGGCACGGCGCTTCTGGGACACGCCTGAAAATTGCCACGTTGAGGCTGGTTTGAATCACCCCCACATTTTGTTGACGCGCCGCTGATGCTTCCAGTTTGAAGTTGGGGTAAGTCAGGGGTATTCAAACTTTTTTAAATGGCCAAAATTGTCAAGTTACTTGTCAATAAAAAAATGCAACAACAATTTTTATAGTGATTTTCCCCATGTGTACCCCTCCAAAATAGGCAAATTATATTAACAACTGCTGCTGGATAGATAAAATTCATCATTCTAGAATGGGATCCACACAAAAATCACTCCAAGGGCTACGAAAGGCTACAGGGCTGCTCTTTGAACATGTGCTACACAGTATAAATACCACTAACCCTCCAAAAACCCAATTTTTCTTCCTTTTGAATTGTTTCTCCTATTTGGAAGCAAAGCACCCCTAAAATCGACCTCCAATCACCACCATTGCTTTTCTTTGTCCTGCTTATTGTCTAGTTTGATCCACATTTTCTCATGAAAGACTAAACTTTATAAATTTCCCGAGCATGTCTAATTCAATGTCACAGCTCTTATGCTGTCTGGGATTTAAAAAGAAAAAGGAAATGACTGAGAAAGGTGAAGCACCAGAGGCATTCTACTTCCTTCTCATAAAAACTATATTTATCTGTTCAGTTGGAGAAAAGTTGCCCTTGAATTTGATATCTCTTCTACCGTCTCTTCAAATTCATTATTTTTCTTTCTCACTCTGCATTAAACATTTCGAAGCGGTAGTTACTCCTGGTGATTTTTATTTCCTATGCATTCAGTTCAAATTCTTCCTTGGTTTTTGGTTCGGTACAGCTCATTAGCAACTTACTGCAAGCCTTTGACCTGCGGCTTCATTCTCAGAACATCCAGCAGGATGTGAGCTCCGAAGGGGCCGATGAGGTTGAGGTTGAGGTTGAGCAGCGTGACTGCAGACGGGCTATTCTTTAGAACCCCCGCCAGATTCAGCAGAAGATCGTCTGTCAGGTCCGTGTTCCTCAGCACCAGCTGCTCTACCTCATTCGATGTTTTCAACACCGTCATCATGGCGTCAAGCTGCACTTGCAAAGAAAAACTTGTTAAAGTAACAATAGATAGGTTTTTTTTTACTTTAATCTAGAGTTTTAACAAGGATCTTACTGATTGTTGGGTTAGAAACTTGACCAGTTTCATATTTGACACCACTCTGCAGCCCTCTGCTGGCCAGATAGTGCACTTAACAGTTTTGTGGAGCGGGTAGGTGTTGTAGGGGGCGCTGTTATACCTGCTTTATGGCTGTTAGCTGTAATGTTCGCGGGTAGCATTTTTAGTTTTTCGATCATCAATAAAAAGCACAAGAAGAAAAAGAAGATTTGCTTTTTCTGTTGGCATCATGGCGGAGCCTGGAAGTAAAAGTAACAGAGTAATGTCTCTGGGGATGAAGCAGATAACTAAAACCAGAGTGAACATCGGCACGGCCTACATTAGTTTGGAGCTAAGCTAGCTAGCTACAAAATCATGGACTGATGGTGACCTGGCTTTGTTGCAACTGAACTTGTGTAACTTCTTCTCTAAAAAGGCTAGAAATCTTATAACTAACTAATAAACCTAAAATTAGATTATTTTGCTAGTTTTAAGATTTCTAGCCAAGCAACGTTTGCTTACCCCATTGGCAGAATTTTTTACTCAAAACAAGAACATTTGGACTATATTTAAGAATATTTACTTTATTTTAAGCAATGCTATTTTTATAAAGAAGACTTTATTTTTCTTTTAAGACAAAAAATAAGATAAAATGTCTAAAAATGAGGCTTTTCTACTTTCTTAGAAATTATTTTTGCAGTGAATCTGCTCTGTGTTACTTTAAGCTAAATCGTGTTTTCTAACGTGTTTTGGTTTCTGTAAGACATCAAAAAATGCTTTTAGGTTCAAAAGTTGAAAAATATTCCTAAAATGTCAAAAAAACAACATCATAATCGTGCGTTTTTAAACTTCATCTGAGCCTCAGAAATATTTCATGAGTTGTGTAACATGCAATAAATGTTTGCTGTGCATTTGGTTCATCTTTACTTATTTATACTTTTTTTGTGCATGTTTTCGCTGATCCTGCTGGGAAATTACGCAGCGTCGGAGTTGATAACAACAACAAAACAATAGAAAGAGAGATCATCTTCTCTGACTTTGTAAGAACTGTACCAAACATTAAGTATTTACTGTTTCTGCATGAGCGAGCAGCACAGCCCCAAAATCGTTTGATGGTTGGGGAAGAGAGATGAGAGCGAGGCAGGTGCTGGAGGTTTTAAACACAGAGATGAGATAAAAGTCCAGAGAGACATACGGTCTGGCCGTCAGCCACGTCCAACATCCAACTTGCTGCACCTTGAGGAATTTTTCACCCACTATTTGAAGCTTTTTCATCATGATCGATGTGACAGGGCCAAATGCCTGCCAACCCCAGATAAACCTCACATTTGGTGCAACAGTTTGTGCGTTTAATACTCAAATACAGAAATTATCCTTTGGAGAATTTGCAGAATTTTTTTTTACCTCTCATGCAAATGCATAGTAACTTCTCCTTTTTCCACTTTTAATGTTTTTTTATTATTATTATTATATTGAGATATGTAGTACAAGGTGGAGAACAATAAGAGGTGAGGAAAGGATCACATCTCTGTGGGACAATAGTGTTATGAGCTCTTTATTTGGAGTAGAAATGAAGATCTGAACGTGACATGTAGCATCGTTTGTCCTGTGCGTTTAAACAAAAGTTCAAAAACTCAGTAAAATCCCCAAATTCATTCATCTTTAGTGCAGGGTAGTTCTCAGAATTTTCACTTGTTTCCCATTCTTTTTGCATCAGCAGTTTAGCTCAGGAATCTAAAATGGATTAAAGGTTCAGCGTGTATCAAGTAGTGACATCTACTGGTCAGGTTAGAGACTGCAGTTACTTTAAACATTTGTTCATTTTTGTGCCAGACTTTTGTTTTTCATCAGAAACGTTCATCTGGCAGAATGCTTCGTTAATGTTTATTGTTTTTTAAGATGTTTTTTTTAATCTGTGTTATAATGTATGATAATAAAAAATCTTCAGTTTTTCACACACATGCTAATGATGGATTTTTCTGTTTTCTCATGTTTTCTCATCCAACGTGTTTTCTTACTTTAGGTGTTCTATTTTTATTCTTTGTCGTAACATTTAGGGTTAGAACTAGGGGTGCACCGATCGATCGGCCAACCGATTTATCGGCCTTGATCTCAGGTTTTTCTCAAGATCGGTGATCAGCCAAAAACTGCAATTGGTGCACCCCTAGTTAATGTTAAATCAAATCATTGCTATAGAATAATTTTTTGGGACAAGTGTGTCAAAACAGATACAAAAGTTTTGTTTTCAAAATTAGAAAACCAAAAGTCTAAAGGAACAAATGTGATTTTGTAGTTCAAACAGCAATGCTAATCATGTTCATTTATATTTGAGAACATTACCTCATGTCCAGTTGAAACTGGTGGTGGTTCATGAGTATTCATATTGGTTTTCTCAATAAAAGGAAATTGAAACATTGAGGTAATCTGCTTTTAGTTAAGACAAAATTGGTATCGGCAAGTAAGGTTTTTCTCAAGATCGGCTAAAAACTGCAATCGGTGCACCCTTAGTTAGAACAACCTTTCACATTCAGGGGAGACTACTCTTAGCTTTTCCACGACATCGTAACTTCTTCTCTGAGTGGGGGAAGGGTGGGCGTGGCCAGCTGTAGCTTGTTTTCTTAAAGTGACAGAACCCTGAAACGACTCATTCTGGAAGGTGCTGAAACTGTCAAGAATAAAACTGCTTAAATCGCTTTATGTGAGAGGGATTTAGTGCAAAGAACTTCATACACATCTTTTGCATTGACCATAGAAATATTAAAAGTCATAATATGTCCCCATGCTATTAAAAGACACCAGTGAGCTCTGGTTCTGCCCTGAGGTCTCCTCCTAGTGGGATAAGCCAAAAATCCCCCAAAGAGATGCAATCCGGAGTGCTTTTAGACAAATGCCTGAACCACCTCAGCTGACTCCTGTTGATCCAGAGGAGCAGTGGCGCTACTCCAAGATCCCCAATGGAGCTCCTCATCTTCTCTCTAAAGCCTAAAGACGCACACGTGTTGATAGAGATGTTTTGCCTTCGAACTTTTCCGTCACCTAAGGAGTGTTGCAAAGCAATTGCCCACCAGGACAACAGAGGGCATAGTGCTTTTCTGGGGTATCCTGTCATGTATCCGGTCCAAGATAGAGGCTAATGACTCATTGGGGGGTAGGGAGGATGGGTATTGATAGGTAGTTTCTGCTCATTAAGCAACAATAGACAGCTACAGTTGATAAGCTTGACTCTCCTATATTCCAGACAGAATTGACAAAGCTCCTCAGATGAGAAGCAAAACGTCTTCAAGAAACCAAAGAAGTCCGGTTGCCTTCATTTGAAGGTTGATGTCTCCGTACCGATGCAGATGGAGAAGCACAAATTAGACTTAGGACTGATCTCAGACTCCCTATGAAGGATTTCAGCCTATTTGTTTGAAAAGGATTGTTTTACTTTGTTTAATTAATCGTTTGTTTCGTTTGGCGCTTGTGAGGAGCTGATGAACATTTCTACACCCTAAACAGAGCACAGAGACCATCACAGTTTAACATTATTTGCCTCAAGCTTGTGTTTCAACATCTCTTTCTGTGATGGAACAAACCAGAGTTAAGTGTCACACGCTACCATGAATAAAACGTTTCTATTGCTGTTAAAACAGCTTTCATTTGAACCTTCTGCAGGATCGTGGTTGTTTCAAGGGCCTCTGCCTTTAATTTAATGCCGGGGACACTTCTGGCAGAAACACAGATTCACCAGAGTACATCTGTGTCGGACACACACCTGTGCATGCAGGTCTTGTTCTTTCGGCGGCTCTTCTTCGCCAACGTTCTGGGAGGCTGCTTCTTCCTCCTCCTCGGGCTCTTCGTCGGGTTGCGGGATCGTGTCACTTTCTGCACTTAGCTCCACATCTGAGGGCTGGTCTTTGGCGCCCGACGACAGCCTCTTCTGGAGCCGGCACCTCTCCAGGACTTGGCATCCGGAGAGAAAACGAAACAACTCAGGTGCAGTGAAACACCTAATATGTAATCTTTGTTTCAGATCTACTTTTTCAGCTAGAGTCCGTGATGTAAACCAGTTACAGAAATCCACTGGGACTCATTTTGATTCAGTCTCTTTACTCACTGTTTGCCTTGAACCGCTGTTTATTCGGGCTCCGGTTCAGCTCGGCGCTCATTTCCACACATTCTTTATAGAAGTCCTTTGGTTTTCCCTCTTCTCTGTTTTTCCCGTCTGACTCCAAGTCTTTCTGTTTCTGTCTGTTCTGCTGAGTCAGAACCCCCTCACCCTGCAATGAAACTTTTAAAAAGAAAGGAAATTAAAAAACTTCTTGTTCTTTCTCTGTTTTTCCACATAAATGGAAAGACCACGTCCAGATCCTCGAAGGTCACCTGAATCTCCAGTTTTCCACCTTCTGTTTCAGACCTGGATGAGTCGAACAGCACTTACCGACTGGTTTTTGTGTCTTGCTCGATGGGAGGCGTTCTTTCTGTGGTTCTGTGACTACACCGGTCGTTTTTGAGTGTTTCTGTTGTTTTTTCGGCTGTTCTGCAGATTTTTCCGTCGCCGCTGATCTCTCTGAGCCCTTGTCATCTCCTCCCTCTTCTCTCTGGTTATTCCCGGCTGTCTTTCCTTTGCTCTCTTTCTGATTACTTTGACCCTTGTGTCTCTTCTTCTTGGTGGTTTCTTTCGTTCCGGCTACAGCAGGGCCTTCGCTGTCGGTGGACCCCGCTTCTTTAATGTGTTTTCTGGCCCTCCTTGTGGATTTTTTCACAGGTTTGGCTGGGATAAACAGCGGGGATGAGCACTCGGTGTTGTCTGTAAGGGACACACATGAGACAAAATGAAAGAAAATATTATTTCTTTAGACATTTGGTCTTTAAACCGAGTCAACTGAATACAAGGACTGGGCCCAGTGTCAAGAAATATTGATGAATAAGCTTTGGGAAGGAACGGAAAATTGAGACACTCATTTCCAGGCTTTGTACCGTTGCCAGTGTTCTGCTCAAGAGGGAGAATTAAGTTTTCCTTTGTGCCGTTGTTCAGCTGCTGGCAGGAGTTGTATTTGTTTCGGAGACTGGTACATCTGAAAGAGATGAAAAATGTGCTTTCATCATGAGTTGAATTTCCTCCCGTGCACCACCACCAACACCATTCCCGCGTGCTGCTCAGTCGGCCTCCTTTTTCCTCACGTCCCAAGCTGGACTTGCTCAATCTGTTTTGACTGCTAATTTCTGCTCCTCTGCCAACGTTTGTTTCCTGTCTCCTCTAAAAGTTAAAGTCCCAAGTATTCATCACACACTGGTGAAATTACATCTCCGCATTTGACCCATCCCCATGGTGGGGAGCGGTGAGCTGCAGCTGTGGCCGCGCTCGGGAACTAAAAGGATGAAATCGGACCTGTGACAGGGCATCCCACCGGCCAGCCACGTCAGCCTGAAGCAGCTCTTCCTGCCCTGCTGGAAGCCCGGAGCGTAGCGGTACTCGCAGCAGGAACTGAGCCTGGTCGCCATGATGCCGTTGATGTAAAACGTAGCACTAAAGGGGAAGCTTCTGTGTCTCTGAGACACAAACTGGAACTGCTCTGAGTGAGGAAAACAAAAAAATGACAGATTTTTAACACTTAAAACAGTCAAGTCTTCATTGTGAGTAATTAGTATGGGAGTTATAAAAGCACCTACCTCCTGGAGTAACCAGGCCTTTGAAGACACAGATATTTTCTCCTCCGTTGACCTGCTGCAGCACCTTCAGCTCATCCTGAAACGACCCCAGCCCTGACTCTCTATGACCTTGTCCCAGGTAGGTCATCGTCACAATCACGTTAGATTTCTTAGCTTCTCTTTGTGTCTTCAGGACACTCTGGTGTGAAAAATGGAACAAAGAGCAGATGGAAAGTTTGTACAGAGTTTAAAATTTGTTGCAAATGCATACGAGGACGTGTTGCTTCACCAGTTTCTCAGTGTGACGTCTTGTTCTCTGAGAGGTGACCGACGAGAAGGATCCTCTCCGTTTGTCGTATAAATAGGGGCAGGACTGACTCAGAGCCACTGGGATGGAGT
>SSNS01000007.1:1168526-1207641 GCA_006937985.1 Aphyosemion australe | reverse complement strand
GACTGGAAGCCCTCTTTGGGATGGCCGGCAGGTAAACGTCACCTTTTCCTGGTCTGAAAGCATCGTTCAGCTATTTGACACAAACAAAACAAACTAAATTTAAAAGACTATTTAAAACATTGTTGTAAAATATTTTTTAATAGTTTTTATGGGCAGCTTATTGTTTTTTAGAAATCTATACTTTATTATTATAAGATGGATGTTTGTTAAAAGTAAATACACTTATTGAAGAAAATGTTGTTTTTTATTAGAAAATCATCATTTTTGCTCATGTTTATAATTTTAATGCCCATAAGTATGGATAGAATTATCAATAAAACTATAAATCTAGTTTTCCAAATGACCACTAGAGGTCAGAAATGCATCAAACATTATAAGTAGTTTTGCACAAACGTCTGATATTTTGCAGGAAGATTTCCAGCAAATGATAAGTAATTTTTTTGCAAATTGCTTCTATTGCAGTGCATGGCAGCAAATTGCAGTAAATGTATGTTTTATGTGCATGTGAATTGCTTTTGAGAAAGCAAATGAAGTATCTTTATACATCTAGCAAATATTAAATCTAAGTTTAAACAGTCTAAATGATTTGCAGTCTGAATTTAAAGGAATTAAAAAGCAGCTGTGTATTGTTTAAAAAGTGACTCGTACCTTATAAACCTCCACCGAATCCGGATTCTCCAGCAGGAGCAGCTTGCTTTTTGCTCTAATCAGACTTGCGATGGAGTGGATCATTTTAGCATCTCTCGGCTGACCTGGGATCTGTAACAACAAGAAGAAAATTAATCCCTCGGAAAAAGGGAGACTTAAGGATGACTTTAATAATCGTTGCTGTGACAGTAATCTGTGAGAAGATTTGAAAGATGCTAATGCTAACTCACGGGGGTGTCTCTGTCTGCAGCAGGAACACTCCTGGAAAACAGATCCTGAAGGACAGTCCTGCTGTTTCTCCTGATTCTTCTCATTGACTCCCTCTCATACGACTCCATCATCCAGAACCGAGCCTTTTCCACAGACAGACACAACAATAATGAGCATATAAACACAGCTTTTGTTTCACTTTATGGGATTTCACTTCCTACTTATTATTTTTTCTTTGTTTACCTAAAAGGATAAAGAAGTTCTGGAGACGTTTACTCAGATATTGCTTATAAAAAATGTACCAGAACTCTGGGACCAAAAGGGAAATCAAAATAAAGGCATCAGATGATGATTTGTGAATTATTTTAAGTCATACATTTAGGTAAAAGTAACACTTTTAATTTAAAGATGGCTGCAATAAAAAAAATGAAAGGTGCATGATGTAAGAATGACATCATGTGGTCATATTTGGGTACTGCAGCCCATTTTTTAAACAAAACAGTGATTTTCTCACTCCTGTTCCGTGAGTTTGATGGCTGTTGCCTACGGATCAGCACCAGAAGACTCTAGATGGAGCGTGAAGACGAGTCACACACAATAAGTAAAGTAGCTTGAGATCACTGCTGTATTAACCAGTTACTGATTTCTTCTATTGACGCCATGTTTGTTTTGGTTGTCCCCACAAACCCGGCTCTCAATCCGGTCTGAGTACTCTAATGTGCCCCCTAGTGGAATACTCCAGTACTACATGCAGCAGCAAGTATGTGAACAAAGACGCAGCTTGCTGCCTGCACCAACGCGAGGTTGAAAAGTAAGTTTATTCCAGGCCTTAGGCGTTCCCAGACCAGACGAGAAACATAGTCCCTTGCTCCAGCATGTCCTGAGTCTTCCTTAAGGTCTCCTCCTGGTTGGACGTGCCAGAAAGACCTCACCAGGAAGGCGTCCAGGAGGCATCCTACCCAGGTGCCTGAGTCACCTCAACCTCCTCTCAACGCGGAGGAGCAGCAGATCTACTCTGAGCCCCTCCCGTTGGATCGAGCTTCTCACCCTATCTCTAAGGGAGAAGAACTGTTTGACCAGATGATGATTTATACAAATCATACACATACATTTCAAATTATTTATCACACAAATTCCAATCTTTTTAATTTTTTACTGTGTTTACAAAAAGAAGTGTTATTTAAAAGTTTTGAAGCAGATCAGTGTGTTCCTCCTGTCGTCTAAGTGACCCGTACGGTAAAGGTCACCCTGCACGTGTGAAGAAAACTTCTGCAGGACAGGATGAAACTTTTATTTTAATCAAACCGAGTAGGATGAAGGAAGAACAGAATTATATGAAGTCATAAGATTAGAAATTGAAGGTGAAAATGGATTTCTATTTCTCTCCAGAGCTGTAGGACCGCTGTGATCCTGCAGCTCAGTCAGTCAGATGCTTCCAAGCCTGGGAGCTTGTTTCTCATTTTGGGAGCTAACGTGTTAAAAAAAACATCCACACTAATCCCTATGTCTCCACTCGTCACTAACACGCCTTCATTGTTTATTGTGTATTTTGTCAGTAAGTTGCAGCACCTGAAACCCAATCCCTGCATGTTTCTGGAATAAGAGGCAGCAGGCAGGCAGCCCAATCCTGAGATTAGGAATCACATTCACTATGCATGAACATTTCTCTGCCTGAGATGGTAAACAGAAAGAAAAACACAATAAGAACAGGATTTGTGTTTCATTAATTAAATTATCTGTAGGGAAATTGTGCCTTTCCATTAGCAGCAACATTAAAATTAAACCTTTGCTGTAACTAAGTCAAACATGAAGAAAAGTAGCTTTCATCAGGATTACAGCTTCAGTTCTGACAATAAAGCTAAAGTCTTATTTCTTACCGCTACTTCACACTGGAAGCATCAGTAGCACCAGACCGTCGCTGCTTCAAATAGAATCCATTATAGTCTGTGGGGGTGAATCAAACCAGCTGCAACGCGGCAATTTTCGGGTGCATCCCAGAAGTGGCACATCGCGGCGTGCCACTGAAGATTAGATGGGTCTATTTTTGCCGCGAGATGCTTCTGGGACACTTTAATTTCCGCAGTTAACATAGGGCTAGACAGGAAATCACATGCAATTTCAGTATAAAAAATCCTGTAATTTTCAAAATAAAAGCACATGCCTTTTTTTTAAACATCCTTAGTAAGTTCATTATGTATATCTCTTTTACTTGCATCATGTTTCAAGTAAAAGTCTATGGCAGCGATGCAATTTCATATCTATGTAGATTACATCTATATGTGTGACCTTGCGGCTTAGTTACTCCCTGCATCGTTCGAGAAGTGCAGCGGTGTGTTTTTCATGGGTTTAATCCTGGCAGTGGAGAGGAACAACATTATATATGACATCAAACGTGATTTCCTTCTTTTTGGTTTAATGGCGGATGGCAGAAACAAACCGTGACCTTTGAAGTCTCGAGGGATTTTGTGATTACGTGAGTGCAACGAGGAGCACTGCGAAGAAACTGCTTTGCGGCTGAGATTCTCCCAGTGTGTACTGGCACGCAGCAAAATTCGCAAATAAACCATTTTGCTGCTGTTCTGCGACGCTGATGCTGAAGTAGGGGTAAGGCCTCTACCTCTATAACAAAATTTGTACATTTGTACATTCCTCAAGAGCCTGCTGGATTGAATCCTATATGTGTTTTCTGCCCTCTAGTGGAGGCTCAAAGAACTACAAGTTCAGTTTTGGAAGTTATTTAATTATCACAAAACTCTGTCCTGGTAATTTTGAGTTTGAAAACTATAAATACAAGCATTTTTATATAGAATCTGACCTTTTGATCATTAAAAATCTGTTTGTTCCTACTGGATTTTAACTGTGAAGTAGCAGAATTTCTTAGTTTCACGGCATAAACTCAGTTTGTTTCTTTTGTCACATTCAAAATAATTTTATTTTTACAGTAGTTTAAATTCAAGGCTAATTTAGTTCATGTCAATGATCTGGTTTGTTTAACTAAAATTGTTTTAATTATATTATAGAAATAAACTTTGAAAGCTGCGCTCCTTTTGTCTCATTCTGCTGGCAGTAAAACAAAAAGTTGATATTCTTTCCTCTGTTATCTTAAAAAACATCAAATCAAGCGAACGATGTGCAGAATCTGTTAGTTTTACAAGCTAGGAAACATTTTTAGCATTTCATAAATATTAACCTGAATCTGACTACTTGAACTGAAGTTGATTATAATTTGACTGAATTAGATCTCGTTTATTTAGCTTTGCATTGAGTTTGTTTACTTTTGGTATGAAAATTAGTTCTGCTGTAATTTTCTGCCTTAAAAACTCTTTGAAATAAATTGATCTGACTTTGTTGAAGTCAAAGTTATTCGTTTAGTGAAGTCAGAGCACGCTCTTCATTCCAAACTTTCCTCTTTTTCTTCAATAAACATGAAAAGTACGAAACTTTTTTCCTTTAAAAGCAACAGAAAAGCTCAATGAAGCAATGAAAAACACAAAGTGTGCCGAGGTACAAGGCAGAAAAAGAGAAAATAGTTGTTGTTTTTGCGTCCTTTAACCTTATTATAATGTTTCAGTAATAAAAGTTCTCCCTAATTAGTTTTCCATGAAGCCCTCAGAAACAGAAGCCTTACCTGTAGTATTTTCCAGGTATGGAGCACAGCGTCTTTGCTGCAGGTGATCCGATATGGACGCAGCTGCTGATCTCTTGTTCTCTGCTCTCCTAACGCAGCCAGGCGGTGACACCTGAGCTCGGACACCTTTGGCACGGAGCCCCGTCGCCTGACTCTGGTCCCTCATACATGTTTAATCATCACTGACCTTTGCTCTTTTCTCTAGCAGCACGTAATGTTTCCTGTTTCCCTTCATTATAGCTTCTTAAAAAAAACTTTTTTCCATGTTTGATCTTTGTTTAACCTTTAAAGTGTCACAAAAGTACCTTTAACAAAACTATGCAGGTAAATTAGATAAATATTTAATGTTTTATTATTTTAAACTGACAGCTTAACCATCAAAAGATTGCATTTTTTAAAAATAAGGTCATGGATAATGTTTAGATGGAAACGGTGCCTAATGCATAATAAATGTTTAGATTTAGTTCAGAAATCTGACTTTATATCTTGAATCTTTACAATAAAAGAAAATATTTCCAAAATAGAAACAAGAAGGACAGAATACACAGAGCTGTGGTGTCCAAAGTATTTGAGATGCTGGAAAAAATCATTAAGATGAACGTATTAGCAACAAAAGTGTGATTTTTTAATGTAAATTTACAAAAAACATGTATTGTGAGTACTATTTTATTTTATTTGTAAAAATAGCATTCAAGCATCAAGGGAAGTGCAAAAAGAGAGTGCAGTATGGTGAGATGTCCATGTGGTCATCTTAGTAAGAAAAACAATTTTGTTTTTGTAGAAAAGCTGCTGTAAATCTTAGGAAAGGGTCTCGTACGAAGAGAAGCTAAAGGAGGCTACAAAAATCACGGACTGATGGTGACCTGGCTTTGTTGCTACTGGTCTTGTACATAATAATATTTGTTGTCCAACAGTGTGGATCTTTTTACTTCGTTGTGTATTTTAGTACTAGTTGGCTCATGTTAGTGTTAGCTCGTTGTAAGCACTAGCTATAGCAGGGTTGTTGTAATTCCACTTTCAACCAGTAGGGAGGAGGAGCAGAAACCTGATAAACAAAAGGCACATTCTTTGTCTAATACTAAAACTTTTCTATTAAAGATCATTTTATTTATCTACATTTCTTTTTAGGCTTCACAACTTTTACCATGAATATTTTATGCATCAACAGCCCGCTCTAGAGGGCCAACATCCTACCGTAATCGCTTCAAGAGCCACATATGGACGGCTGTGGTTATTTTTATAGGGTTTACTCATAAAGGAGAGCAATATTATAAAGCAATAAAAAGAGGTCAGACATTTATATTGTTGTCAACTTTTATGTCTTTTTATTTTTATTTATGAGGCCACTGTCTCTGCCACGCTCCACTGCACCTGTCCTGGTTTTCTCCCTCTGTCACCGACTTTGAGGTGGTCCAGCAGCAGGAGCCTCTGACAGTTCCGGTCCCTGAGGCGGGTCCTGCCAGGTCCCTCTTCTGCTACTTCATCTACCTAAAAGTTCTAGGTTGCTGTTTTTTTCTCTGTCAGCCTTCTCAGGGGCTCCTGTATCCCCATCTCCCACCTAGACGTCCTCTAGAATGGTGTTTGTCCTGAAAAACCCCTGAAGATACTCTGCTCAGTCCCCTGAACTGTTCCCTTGCTCCCCTTTTGTTATATTTGTTGCTTCTCATCCACCTGGAGCTGCACTCACTCACAGAGAATGCAAACACGTCTCATGTCACCTCCGAGTTGGAGTGTGAAGCTTCCCCGAGGGCTTTTACAGAGACAGAACCAGGAGTCCCACTTATCATACAATATTTATTACAGGTTATCTTTACTTTTCTGAGCCTTTATTATAATTATGACTTGGAGATCATCCAGACTTACCTCTTGTTTCCACTGATAAGGTTTCCATAATAAGCTGCAACAGAGAGATACTGGCTTAAGGAATTAGCATGCGCTACATGAAAATAAACCGATTTCTGATTTCTGTTTATACTGAGTTAACCTCTGCTGAACTTCAGATAACCTTTAAAGTGCATTGTGCACAAAACCAGGACTGTAGAATGAATCCTAACCTTTACTCTTAAAGGTGCAATATGTAAGAATGACATCCTGTGGTCAAATGTGGGTACTGCAGTTTATTTTTCTAAGTAAAGAGAGAGAGAGTTTCATCATCGTTCTGTGAGTTTCATGGCTGTTACAGATCAGCACCAGAAGACTCTAGATGACGAGTGAAGATGAGTCATCCACAGTAAGTTGATATGTACGTAGATAACTTTGTGACTTAGTCTGTGGGCACCCCATTTTAAAAGGCCTGGACACGCCGCTGTGTCTGAATGCTCGTACTGTGCACGAGCCTCAGCTGTCTCTGCAGAAAGGCCGGCCCGCCAAACTCTCATCGGCGCCGTGCTGTTTCTTATGTGCTGTGGCACATTCAAAGAGCCTCCGGAGGCCAACACGCTCAGTCTGCCTGCTGGATCCATTACATTCATAAACTTACAGGGGGGCTCAGTGTATTTGGTTTGGCAGCACAGCGTTTGCTTCCCGCCATGTTCGCTGATGCAGAGTGTCAGTTTGTTACAGGCACACACACACCTCCACCCTCCAGATTTCATGGTGCAATGCTTTATGTGAGCTGTGCTTTGCAGGAGGTGAGATTTGTCCTTTTTTTCCTCTCTGCCTCAACATCTTTGAGGGTCGAGATTTGTTAAAGTGATCATTGATCAACGAGGAGTTAAACACGAGGGACAGCGGCGAGTCTTTGGAAGTGATCCTGTCATTCGTTGTTTGTTGCTGCCTTTCAGAATTCTTAATTTTCTTATTTTTCACACGTTTCAGTGACCTGAATCAGGCTTAAACTAGTTTAGCTCAAGAGCATCACCTTCCTTTTTCTCCTGACTGCATTAAATACACGTTTGCACGTGTAAATGATCCCATGATCTCTTTTGTTGCGACTAAAACTGCACATTTGGCTGAATTAATTATTGCTTTTATCAACATCCATGCAGCTTTTCTACCTTTGTAAACTAGTTTTCTTAGTGTGACTTTAACCAACAATTCTCCAGTTAATTTTTTTTATTTATTTTGCAGTTACATTAGAGAGCTGCAGCGCTGGCTCAAATAATGGTCAAAGTTTTGAAAAGCAAGACCTCATTCTCAAAACCAGCCGGGCAAATGGGAGCTGAGAATGAAAAGGCATTGTTTCCCTTGGCTCATTACCACCACCGAGGTGCCCTTCAGCTTCAAACCTCAGTGGAGTGAATTCATCTGCAGCCAGTAGTTTAAATGCAGATTTTAGACATAAAAGTGACTTAATCTGTGGGCATAGCTTGCATGAAAAGAGAGGATTGTGCAAAAAAACAGCTTAAATTTGTAAAACAATTAAAGGTACTTGTCTTGCTGCACTAACAAGAGTACTAACCCTGATCACAGATTTTATTTATTTAAAGGTAAAATAAAACTGAGTTGTCTAACTATTCTGGTGTATAAAAGCAAGTTCATTTATTTCAAAAAGTTGCCAATAACAGAGAAATGACTCTGATTTCGTCTGTATTGTGCAGAAAAGTTGAACATTTGAAAAGGCAATAAAATCCAAAGATCATAGAGGCCTCATGGTGTGATTCTCTTTTTGGGGGGCATTTGAAACCATTAGTTAACTTACTATTTCTTTTTTCCTTTATAAAGCTATGACTCTAATGTTGTGCACAATAACAAACCATTGGCCATTGAATAATTGTAATTTTCAAATAATCCTGGTCCTTCAACTCTGGTCCTTAGTCATATTTAGTAGGTGATTATGGGGTGCCATTTGTAAAGTCATACATTCAAAACGTAACAATATTTTGGGTAATTTAGTCTCTCATAAGAGAAAAGAAGTAGGAATTAATTTTTCAAAGTCATATTTTCACCATGTTATTCATACATTCCCAGCTAAATATTTATTTTGGAGGTGAAATTTTAGTTTGCAAAATCAATATATAGGTTTAGTTCCAAAATAAATATTTAGCTGGGAGCTAAATTTGTAGCTAAATATTTAGTTTGTAACATAAATTTTTAACTCTAAATTAAATGTTTAGCTTGCTAACTAAATATTTAGTTGGGAACTTTAACATTTATAAATGTATGAATAACATGGTGAAAATATGACTTTGAAAAATGAACTCCCTTTATTTTCTCTTAGGTTAAATGACCCAAAATACTGCTGTTAAATTATGACTCTTTGACTTTACAAATGGCACCCCATAGATGATTCTGTCATTTTTCACAATCAGATTTTGGATCATTTGTCTTTTTTTCTCTGGCTTAGAGTAATAATGTGAATATCATGTGTTTTTAAGCATGCAGCTCATTTTTTCAGACCAGACTTTTTTCCATACTTGTGATAAATTTAGCAAATTGTGCACAGACAAATCTTATTTCTCATCCACTTGAGGAATAAATGGCTGCTGCTTCTCTGTCCTGCTGTTGTTTCAATGTTCCACCACTAGAGGGCAGAAGAAGACCGCCAAACCAGCACAGTCTCTGTCTCTTTCACACTTTGAGAGATGAAGGCAGGCTGGTCTTTGATGCTCCTGGAGGGCTGGTTCCTCTGTGGCTAATTACCTTCTTGTGTGTGAACTGCTGCATCATCTGTTCCCTGCTGCTAGAAAAATCACAAAAAGGCTGCTTATTGTGCCTCCTACTCCTTTATTACCAGCTAAAGTTGAGTCTGCACAAAGAACTGGAGCTGCAGCCAAGGCCGTATCCAGAAATTATGAGGTCCTTCATCCGTTTTGCCGTGCACGTTGATTACAATTTAGAGACCAAACTGATTTCAAATTTAATGATTTATTTAAAACTAAAGTGACGTTTATGTGTATGACGTGTTTTTTATATGTGCACTCGTGAGTAAATCCATGGAGAGTGACTAGTCTGAAGCATCGGGGAACTCATCCATGAAGTCCCACAAAAATGATAATAATGATAATTATTTGCCCATTATACAAGATTTTGGCATAAATGTCCCCTTTTTATAAAATGCCAGTGAAATTCTCCTGTAGCCAGAAGCATCCCAGCGCATCAGAACTTTCTCAGGATCAAGTGCTCTGTCTTTCTGTCTCTGTCCACATGTCCTCCCTCTGAAGTCACATGGTCAGCTGTCTCCCTGGAAAACCAACATCTGTCTTCCTTAGACTGTCTTTATGTCTGAATTAATTTTAGAGTTGAGTTGACCCACTGAAATATATTTGTAAAAGAACACAAATATAAATAAAATGTGTTTTATTAAGTAACACATACAAATTCTACTATTCTAGGCTTCTGAACACTTTTATTTGGCTTATTTTTGTCCTCTTGGGAATATTCATTTTAAGGAGGAGAAGAAACTGGATTTATAAAGTTAAAAGACTTACATAGTAGAAACACTTCCTCTAAATTCTTCCAAATACTGTTTTGTTGCACTTTGTTAAAATAAATAAATAAATAAATAAAAACAACTATGTTTTGTTGCCTTGAAAGAACGGGAATTTGCACCCTCCACTTGGTTCCCAACAGCATTTAAAAAAGAAGGGAAGATGGGGAGTTGCCGCCCCCCAGTGTCTGAAAGCTGGTAGCACACACCAGTCAGTTCACCATGAACCTGCATGCCATCTGGATGCAAGTCTGCACCAGATTTTACATATGCGCGCACCATTAATTTGTATTAATGAACACCAACGTGGAAATGATTTTCTGAAAGGGTGCACAGACTTTAGTCAGCTTTTCACATCTTTGCTGAGATTATTTCCTTTTAACTCATATAATTAATGTCAACCCACTTCAAACAACTGATCAGTGATTATTTACATTTAACAGGCTTTAAAAAGAAGAAAGGTGTATTTAAAAAACAAATTCAAGTGCATTATTGTTTTCCAAATTAATAAAGAGCGTTGGTTTTGTGGTTGTTTGGGTGCTCCATCATCCAGGTGGAGCTGTTCCTTCTCATCAAAAGCTGAGGGGTTTGGGAACCTAATAAGGAGATTCCTGCTGGTCTTCTTATGTGGGTTTTAGGGTCTGTTCCTCCTCAAGGCAGATCCAGAACTCACTGGAGGTTTTTTTTATTTGGCTTTGATCCTGTGAAGAGGAATATCTGGGATTCTCTTCTGGAATTGTTACCTTTGCAACCCAGTGTTGAGTAAAGGTTTAATGGTTTGACTACAGGTGCGTTTAAATTCAACTAAAAAGTGGAGTTTCATTTATTTATTAGATGATCATAAAGACTAATCATTAATCATCTCTCTCAATAATGAAATTTGGAATTTTATCACTGTGCTCAAAATCACATTTATGCAAAACAATAATATTATAATATTCTATGTATTGGGATGAAACCAAGACTCACAGTTTACAAATTAAAGGCCGTTCCATCCATTTAAAAAATAAAACATAGAAATTGTATAAAAATCATTTATCCAGACTTTAAATTTATTGTCAGAAATCTTTATTTTTGCAGCAGTTTTTTCAGTTCTGCAGATTACCAGCTGCTTGTAAAAATTAAATTCCACAAAGAACTGATGCTGTGATTATGATCCTGCAGCGTTTGCATCTTAAGTTAACAGATAGAGTCGACGCCACAGAGCGCGGCCTGAACGCGACCTGGTCCATCTGCGAGGAGCAGCAGGGGCGCCAGAGCCGGTCCCAGATGGAGACATGTGGCAAGCTGCCACCTCGCCAACAGGAACACGGAGCAGGGCCTGTGTGAAGGTCCAGATTAAAGAGAAAATGATTCAGTTTTCTGTTGTTTGAATCTCAAAGTTATCTTCTCGACAAAAGAGATCAAATATAATCTAAATGTAGTAAAGATTTTAATCTGACTACTAAGCCATAGCAATAATAAATACTTTATTCTAACACTAATACAGAATCTTTTTCTTGGCATTGTGGGAAGGTGTTTGCTTTTTTATAGGTGCTGGAAAGGTGCAACTAGATGGTTTGAGAGAGGAGTAAAAGAAGTAATCTATGTCAAATGGGAAAACCTTCATTAAACAGAGGAGGAGGACTCACGTTTCACCTTTCCAGCACCTCTAATGCAGCTCTGAACCTAATTCCCAAACAGTTTCCCTCTAGGTCACACCCTCCTGCATCTAATCAATACGACTCCCACACAATAGAGGCTAACAACTCCAACAACTCCTCACGAGGTAGGGAGGAGGGGTATTTATAGGTAGTTTCTGCTCGTTAAGCAACAATAGACAGCTACAGTTTATAAGCTTGACTGTCCCATATTCCAGTCAGAATTAACAAAGCTCCTCAGATGAGAAGCAAAACGTCTTCAAGAAATGAAAGAAGTCCAATTGCCTTCATTTGAACCCCGTTTGGATCATTACTGATAAACAGATGACGACAGTGAAGTCATCACAAATCTTACATTTGATTGTAAAGCACATGGAGACGGTTTTGCTGCAGTTCAGGGTCAAAATGTTATTCTTAAGCCAGTGAGACTCCCACCGTCTGTCCGTTCAGCAACTTTGCAGCCTGCTGAGGAGTCTTTGCAGTTACATAGATGACAGCGTCGTCAGAAAAAAATTTGACAATGGACCCTTTTACAACTGTCAGGTAAGTCATTGATGTACAAACAAAACAGAACTGGACCTAGGATGGAGCCTTGTGGACCTCCTAATGTACAGTGCGACTCCGGGTCCGGGCTGTAGGTGATAACGCAACATTCACAGCCAAACATTCCAGCCCATATTGATTTTAGAGTAGTTGAGGGTATCTCTGATGTAAATGAGGACTCGTGTCTGTGACAGGCGTATCCAGGGACATTAATTATGTGAGTGGGCACATTGTTATTCATCCAGGATTCACTGAGAACCAGGAAGTCCAGGTTAGAGTTGAGTAAATGTTTGGTGTTAGCTGTTTTATTTCCACATTTATTCCACTGGAACTGTTTAAATTGTGACTTTGGAATTGCCTTAGTTAATTCTCCTCAAACACTGGATAATGTCTTGCTTTGCTGCTCTGAGTGATCTTTTTAATGTAGCATTAAAACACTTTAATTAAACAGTCTTAAAAATACATTTGGATACTAGGATTTAAAATATTTTCAATAACTGAACTACAAACACTTTTGCATACATCAATCAGGATCAAAACACAAAGTAAAGACAAACATAACACAATAAACAACTAAATCATATTGTTTTAAGTCATTTCGATCCACGCATAGATCATTTAGCCCTGGGAGCTAAAGTGAAGCTGAACTTTTTATTGATTTATCCTGACATCCTCGTGTCTGAATCTGTTTTACTTCACCTGCATTTTAACGTCTAATTCAGCACTTTTTTTTACAACTGCATCCCCATGTGACGTCTCTACAACCTTTGAAGATCTCTCTGAGCGTTTGGGCCACGGCCTCCCACCACCGACTTAGCTAGTGTATATTCATCAGCATCCACCAAAGCTTTGTTGTTGTTGTTTTTTTTTTAAAATACTGCCATGTGAGGTCTTTAAATAGAGATATTTTCCCGTCTGCACCTTCTCTCCTTCTTCAGCAGTCTGTGTGGGATGGTTATACAATGATATTGTGGCTAGTGCTGAATCACTGACAGAAGCACTAATTTTAAGTGTCTGGACCATCAGTCGTTGTGTCGGTGCTGAAAAATAGCTTTTGTGTCCCAAACAAACCACTTTTTTGTTTGAGGGATTCATCTTAGCGCTCACACTAGGGTCATTTAAGGATAAAAATGATAAAAAAAAACCATAATGACTGAATAAATAAATAAATCCCCACATATCCAGGATGTCTGTAATATAATATATGAATAAACAGGTTTAGATGTCCCAAGATTATAATAATCATTCACATCCCACCCCGTTGACAGAGCCCACTTGCTGCTGGATGTTTATATTTCTATGAGGAGGGATGAGTGTGGAAATTCGCTGACACAGTGCTGTGCACCAAATCTTATTGTGATTAAATGCGACAGGCTTGAAAATCTCCTGAGACAGCTGCGCACATGAATCTGTCTGCTGACATCTGAGAGGACGCACGCTGCTAGTCATACGTCCTTCCTTTGGGCCTGGTTCACACTTTGAAATTGTTTTTTTTCTCTTTTTTTCCAAAATAATTATCCTTTATTGAAAATAATAATAATAAAAAAATGTCCAAATCCATCCATTTTCTTCCGCTTATCCGGAGTCGGGTCGCGGGGGCAGCAGCTTAAGGAGGGAGGCCCAGACCTCCCTCTCTCCAGCCACTTGGGCCAGCTCCTCCGGGGGAATCCCAAGGTGTTCCCTGGCCAGCTGAGAGACATAGTCCTTCCAGCGTGTCCTGGGTCTTCCTTTGGGTCTCCTCCCAGTTGGACGTGCCCAGAAAACCTCACCAGGGAGGCATCCAGGAGGCATCCTAACCAGATGCCCGAGCCACCTCAACTGGCTCCTCTCGATGTGGAGGAGCAGCGGATCTACTCCGAGCTCCTCCCGGATGACCGAGCTTCTCACCCTATCTCTAAGGGAGAGCCCAGACACCCTGCGAAGAAATTTAATTTCAGCCGCTTGTATCCATGATCTCGTTCTTTCGGTCACTACCCAAAGCTCGTGACCATAGGTGAGGGTAGGAACGTAGATCGACCGGTAAATTGAGAGCTTCGCCTTCCGGCTCAGCTCTCTCTTCACCACGACAGACCGGTACAACGCCCGCATCACTGCAGATGCAGCACCAATCCGCCTGTCGATCTCACGCTCCATCTTTCCCTGACATAATTAAACTCCTCCACTTGAGGCTGGACCTTGTCCCTGACCTGGAGAAGGCATTCCACCCTTTTCTGATATTGAAAATATTAGTTGAAGTTTTTGCAACTCAAACACATAAAGGTCTTTATTTTTAGAGAAATATTTTAAGTAAAGAAAATTTAATTGATACTGTTGGTGCTGGTTTAAAAAACCTGCATGACAGTAACTCATGGGACAGTATCATCTAAAGCAAAAACACCAATTATCCCTTAGCATGACAGATATCAGTGAAGCATGCTGTAGTTGTGTGAGAAGCATCTCAAACTCCAGGGATTAATCACTGAAGCACACTGAGTGGGATTTTAGTGTTGCTAAGAGAAGAAGGTTAAGAGCTGCATGGTCCCTTACAGGAGCAGGCTGTGAGAGCGACAGCAGGGAGCAGGGTGCTGTGTGCTGATAAGGTGCAAAAGGCCTGGCTGACACAAAGGTGCTGCTCAGAGAACGAAGTACAAATTTGACAGAAGACTGAACAAAGCTCAGGGGAGATAAGACACGGCGAGGCTTTTAATTCTGCTTTGTGCCAGAAAGATTCAGGTGATGTAAATAAGCAGAATCTTGTTTAACATCATCGTTTAATTCCTCACCTTTTGTGAGGTCGCCGCCTCAATTTATGACCACAAATCACACGTTCTGTGTTGTAAATGTTTCCAAGCTGATGAATTTGTGATAAGATTTGCAGAATCGTACCTCCTGGAAAGCTTTCTAACTTTGTACACGCTAACATTTGTTCATGCCTGCTCAACACATGGCAGGCTGTATGGAACCAGAGCCTCGCCATATGCTGATGGACAGCAGCAAAGACGGGTCATCCCCTTCATCCTTCTCACATGGGTCGACTAACTTCCTCCATGTTTGTGTCAGTTGCTGAAACAAAAGCAGAAGTTCTGATTATCAGTACGGTTTTACTTTGAGAGGTATTGCTTCTGTCTTTACTTATATTTCTGAAACGTGAACTGGCTGTCTAATTGTTGATGGACATATCTAACTAATGATTCATTTTGTTTCTTGAAGATATTTCCCAATTTTACATTACATACAGTATATGGTAAATTGCCTGTATTTGTAGTAGGGTTCTACAACCCCCCAAGGCTCTTCACAACACAGTCATCCACCCATTCACACGGTGATGATGATGAGCTACAAGGCCTGCCGTAAAATGGCGCCACCGGGCCTTCCGACCACCACCCATAAATGTTGAAATAATATTTGAAATAAATTTTTGAAATTACTTTTTTGGAGAAATGTTTGTGCTTCTCAAATTTGAGGTAAAAGTTTTGGATGCATATTCATTTTTTAAATAAATATAGAATGAATAGCAGTGCACAGCCACAGGCAAAACTACCAGTTACCACAAGGACCACCTTGATGTGCCACCCTAACATTATCACTGGCCCCCTCATTAAGACTTTCTGGGTGCACCACTGTTCTGAAGCACTATTTTTAATGTGTGCTGTAAAATCGCTACATTTTCCTCTGTGGACCGACACTATTATGCATTCTCAGGTGAAAGAGGCTTTGCCTCACAGCAGATAAAAAAACAACAGTGGAATATTAACAGAGGAGACTGTTTCATAATTGCTTCCCATCATCACGATCGCTGCAGCAGGTCTCTGAGGAGACATTTACTGCCCTAAAGGTGAAATATCAGCACCCGTAATCCATCTTCACACTCCTTGTTTATCTCTGCAGCTCTTGTCTAAAGGTTCTTGATGCATCTTGCTGAAATGTAAATCCTAAACTAACACCTGTTCACTTCTGGACTGATAAATAAACACCTGCAGGTCCATCTGTTCACACGTACAATCTCTGCACAGGTGTGTCTTCGCCAGAATTCATCCTTGCCTGAAACCGAATCAAAAAAATGTCCAACTCTGAGCTTGTGTGAGGGGACTTTGCAGTCTGGTTAAAGTCCCCTCCAGGCATAAAAACCATGATCCCCACATAGATTCACAATCAATCCCAGCTTCGTTATTGGGGCTCAAATCTTGTTCCTATTCTGTTCTCCAGTAACTAATGACTGCATGTGACAGTGATCCAGCATGCTCAGTGCCAGATCCCAGAGGCAGAGCCTGTTATACGGGGAGTTAAAGCCTAAAATGTGCTCATTAAAGGTGCATATCTGCTCACCTTCTGACAAGCCCCATTAAAGCTGGATAGTGGAGTCTTTGTGCTGTAGTATCCAGAGACCACTGTTGACATCCTTTGCTGTAATTGCTCCAATCTGTTGCAGACAGCACATGTGCTAAAGAGGAACCTCTGTTAATAATTAATGCTCCAGCTAGAATGACTGTGAAAGGGAGAGCGCCATTCGACCAAAAGTTTAAAGAAATATAAACTTGAGGACAACACAATAAAGGACAGTCCTCTGGAGACGAGTGGAAAAACACCAAAACGCTCTCGCCGAGAGCTAAGGGAGCACAGAAAGTGGAGATTCTCTGCAAAACAACATTAGCGCTGCTCTGGAGGCTCATAGTGAGTTGACGCCTCACAATGAGAGCTGTGAAGTGTTTTTTCCCATAAAAATTCATCTCATCCACTCATTTGCTGTCATTTTTGTTTAGGTGATGCTTTAAATCATACCTCTTCCTCAAATATCTCCATGGAAACCAGCCAGGGCATCTGTGATTCTGGATGCATATCGTTGTCTTGTTTTAAGGCATGCACATCAAGCTTATTTTTGCTTCAAAATTATTTTTTTTAAATCCCCTCAGCTGTTCAGCGTTAGGTCAGATTATTAGCAAAAAAACAGAAGAAAGCATGTGTTTCTATTGTAGTTTTTCCAGGTTTAGTCTGGTCCCAGAACAGCAGCAGCTGCACAGATGGTCAGCAATCAAAGCAACATGGCCGCTGACAAAGTAAATGACAGGATTTCCACTTTAAGTGAGGGAAATAATCTTTACCCTCTTTACTGCGCTGTGCAGGTGAGAGACTCTTAATCTCAGTCACAAAAATGTTGTCATGTTGGGATTCGTTTGTGTGTTGTTATAATCCTAAAATGTCCCAGTCTGGAATCACGTCCCTCCTTCTCTAATGCTGTTATCACTCTGAGCTCGTTGAGGTGGAGGCTGTGTTTTCTCCTGCTCCTAACACCTCACGTCATCCTCTGAGCAGGCTGACTTTCTTCTCTCTGAATTTCTGTTACATTTGAACATCTAATTGCTGACTTAATGAGAGGCTGGTATTGGAGTAATTTATTTTCATTTTGGTTTATTTTCCGGTACGCTAATTGAAATTTTATTACATTAGGTTGAGAAGCTTTTGAGTTGACCCGTGAAATAACTCTAATCCTTTTATAAATGAAAGCCGCCAGGCTCTGACAGGTTCTCACGTGGATTCTTTAAAGATTGATCTGTTATGGAAGAGGTCGTGTGGGGGTCAGGCTGAAGCATCAAGAGGATGGTAACCTCTGTGCTGAGAGCTGATGACATGATGGAGGATGTAGCACTAACAGTGTTTCAGGAAGTGACTGTGACAGACAAAGGTTAGAGTTCAAATAAGGACTCTCCTGTACACCAAAGGACCTTTGTCATGTTGGTTCCATGGTATGCATGAAAATTATCCAAACTGTATTCAAAATGAATCCATATTTAACCTCACCTCAATATTTCTACGTTTAACAGTTTTATTTGTGTGCAGGAAATCTTAAAGATTTACTGGATGTTACTGAAAAATCAAAAATGGCGACAGCTCATTTGAAATGGCTTTGGCATCAACTTTGGACTATTTAGACTTGTGCTTTTCTTTGAGTCAAGAGCAAATAGAGGTACTTAAGTTTGTTTAGAAAAAGGATGTATTTGCGTCTTCTTTGTATGGCGGACTGCTTCGTTGACTGACATCCATAGCGGTGAGTGCGTCATGTTGTTTGTTATCCAATAGCATGCAGAGAAAGACAACAGTAGATCCCGCCCCACAACTGAGAACTGTCAATGGACCGTAGCCAGACTATATTCACGAGGTCTGCACAGCTCCATGCGGCCAAATTAGGTAATTTCAGCAACTATACCCCTCCGCGCAGCCCAAAGTTTCCGCAACGCGCACCGAGGAAATTTTCTAACTACGTGGACGGTCCCGCGCAGAAAAACATGGCGGATTGGCTGTTGTGTGTTGTATGCATGCCGTAGAGCCCTATGCCGCCCCCTACAGTCTGGGAAAATGTTGGCTCACAGCGGGGACAAGCTGCAGGAAGTATAAATGCTGCAAAACTCATCTTTGCCTGATTCTGCGCAGAATATACATGCGTCAAGCATAAACCAAGATTAAGTGGTCTGTAGCATGATGTCATCATGGAGAGGAGGAGGAGATTTTGAAATTTGAACGGCTATAGGTGCCACCCATGCTCCCCCTCCTCTTCTGGAAGGAGCTGAATGCCACACCTCCTACTGCAAATAATGCAAAAATTGGTCAACGCTCTAGGCTCGTGTAAATTATTCATTTTGTGATACAGGCCAGGGGAAATATAAATTATGAAAGATTACCTTTTTTATATCATAGAACAGGATCAGATAGTCAAATTTAAGCATGTTTAAGGTACTTAAAATGTTTTCAACTCTTTACCCCAGCTTTAAGTTTTTCCATCTGATGTAATCTGTTTTATTTTTTATTTGCTGCAAAATCAACAAACGTTTGCACCTCAGCACTTGCTGTCAATGTCGATTTTATTCACAGAGGATGACCAAAGTGCTTTGCAGTCAAACAAGAAAAGCAGCAAATTAAATTTCTAGGTCAACAAAACAAGAACAAACGGATAATAACATATGTACAAAAATCACCACAACTTCCTTAGAAAGAACTCAAAGCCTCTGTCAGACCAACCAAAGGTAAACTTCCATAATCCCAGAGCAGCTGTTGTAAAAAGCTGGATTTGATGTTATGAAGACCAGTTAATGTCTAAAAGATGTTAAAATAATTGTTTTTAATCGTGAAATTCCCAAAGAGTCCCAACGATTTGTGCACACTACATTGTGATCACTCATTCATTCATTTACCATCCTGAGTAACATCCAATGTTCCTGACTTGTAAAATAGAATTAAATGAGTCTGAATTCCGTATTTGATTAAAAAAAAAAAGTTTGATAGTTTTATAAAAGTGAACTTTTCACTGATGAAAGATTCATTAATAAATGAGAGGCGTGAACTCATCCTGTGATTGGTTTTGGTCTAAAAGCCTTTCCACTAATGTACTTTGTCACGTCTATAAAAACCTCTCTTCACTAATTACTTTGTATTTTTCTATTCATTCTGTAATCGGACCATTATTTAGAATGCTGTGTACTTTTGTGCTGAAGAAAGTTTTATTTTGTTGCATTTTTGAGGCAAAAATGAACAATTTATGCATAAAACTTGAAGAAAAAATAAAATATTTCTAATGGGATTTTCATATTCTCTGTAACGTAACACTAATGGGTAGAAAATAAAGGATCATTTTAGCACATACTGGCTCAAGAAAATGATTTAGAAATATGAAAAAGTTGCATAGTATGGCTTTAAACCAGGTGCTCATCAAATACTATTTGCATTTTAAAGCTTGTTTGTGGGATGATTGCACCAGATCTCACTGAAACTAGCGACGAGATACTTCCGGTCACACTCTGATGATTTGGGCCAGGAAGTAAGTGAAGTTTTTGTGGGGTGTGCTTCTTTCCAGTACGCACAAGAAGAATTTTTCACAAGAAACCAGGTCATAAAACATTATAATTTTAACTTCTGAATGGCAGAATACCAGTAAGGGGGGACTCACATGCTGGTCAAGTCCCAATGGTCCCAAACCGCTCCCACTCATGCCAGCTTATCTCTGGAGTGTGTTTTCATTTCTGTTTAGAAATCTCCATTAAGCAAACATTTGCAGTTAGAAGAAAATGTTTTGTTTTATCGTCTAACAGCCTTGAATGGATAACAAATGTCTAACCTTCCTTTTGAAAAGAAAACCTCTGATTCAAATGTGTCGTTGTGTGATTCAAAAGCACACAAGCATGCAAAAGACTAATAATTCCCGTTTGTTTTGAAAGCATGTGCCTTTTTTTGGTTCAGCTCAAAGTGTTTTTACCAGCAGCTGATATTAACATCCACCAACACACTGACCCCTCACTTGTTGGCTTCCATCATGGCAGGTAGCCCAGACAGCTGGAGTACAGATGCAGCACCCTTGAGCGGCCCCCGCAGCAGAATGTGTCTGGAAGTGGTGAACAGGTACCTGGCTGCTCACTGCTGGAAGACATGTTGGCATTTCTGCCACAGAAACTGCAGAGAGGCATGGTTGCATAAGAGCTACCAAACTTTTTATGTTTGTAGGTCAGTTTATTTATGTGTTTTTCTTCTCTTACCCCAAAAAATGCAAACATTGCTTCAGATATGCATGCATTTTTCTATGTAGCATCATTGTAAATGCATTTTTGAAGATGAAATTGTGCAGATATTTATTTATTTATCTGTTTGTTTATCAAAATTGTGAAAAGCTTCAAATCTGCAGATGAAACTGATATATTTTCCTATTTTTAAGGCAAAAACAACACAACAAAATATTATAATAAAAGAAAAACATAAATAAAACACAGATAACCAACACACGCATTATTTTACAATCATAAATAAGGACTTTATGGCTTTTCCACCCAAATGTTTGCTTTTGTAACCTTGATTTAGCATTTTTAGCTAACTAAAGTTATTTTTTTGTGAGTCTTAAGTTTATATATATATATATATATATATATATATATATATATATATATATTTGTAGGATGTTTATTGTGATTGAATCTCTTATCTGGTTTGTGGAAATCCTCTTTCTACAGTTATCTTCTCCAAGACAGGCAAATATTGTCAAACTCCTTAATTACCATGTAGCATCACATCATCATAACTTGTCAAGATGTCAAATTGTTACATAATAGAAAACTTGATCTTGATGGAAAATAAATGAAAAATGGGATAGTCTTTTTGGATTTTACTGGTAGACAGCAGCATCTCGTCCTGCAGATAAATGCAGCTAAAGAAAGTCAGCATTATCCCAGCATCAACTTAAACAACCTAACTTTTACAACTTTTGAGACACGAGTCAGAACTGAAGAAACACCTGCAGCTCGCCTCCACGCACACACACACACACACACACACACACACACACACACACACACACACACACACACACACACATACACACGTGGACACACATGCCAACACATACATGCCCTGCCACACACACACGCTGTAGCCTTCTGACCTTGGCTAAATAAGCAAATATTAGTTGTGCTGCCATTTCAGACTATTTCAGTCTGTGAGAAGAGCACGCCAGTACACTTCCCACAATGTCTGTTTGGTTCCCATCAAGTTCATGGTCCATGTCAACAAATTTAGCTGGAAGTTGGGACTATTTCTGGATCGCTGGGGCTGTTTTCTAGAAATGAGTCGATGGAAAACAAATCAAGCTTCATACAGAGCGATATAATTGATAGGCAGTCACACTGCTGCAGATCAAAATACCCTAAAGGCTTGTACAATCTGCAGAAATGATCAGTAGCTGTACTTAAGAGTCCTTGGAAGAACTGGCAACCACTCTGCATCCCCTGCTGAATAAAACAGCATAGACCAGCATATGTTGTGTTCTGGTGCTGGTTTAACTGGTGGACCATTCCTTTGCTGGTCCAGTATGCTGGTCCAAGATGCTGGTGCATGCTGGTCCAGCATCCAGTTACCAAGCAGCATCTCATGCTAGACTAGCATTACATGCTGGACCAGCATACCAGTACCAAAACACAACATATGCTGGTAACCAGCATATCTTGTCTATGCTGGTTTAATCAGCAGGGTCAACAGAGAAGCAAAACTCATTAAAGACCCCTCTCAACTTATTCATCAGCTGTTGCCATTTGGTAGCAAAGACACAAACAACCAAGGACAACGACCTTCCTGCAGCTATATAACACACACACACACACACACACACACACACACACATACACAAATCATATTTTGCAGAGCTGGATCTTGTCAAGGTTCTAAGTAGAGTTTTATCATGCAACAAGAAGAATAGGGTGTGAGACAAACATTTTGAACTTGCAATTTATTGAAAACAATGCTTAAACTGAAATATTTATTTATAAACTGTGTGTGTATGTGCATGCATGTGTGTATGTGCATGCATGTGTGCGTATGTGCATGCATGTGTGTGTATGTGCATGCATGTGTGCGTATGTGCATGCATGTGTGTGTCTTTGTGCAAATTTTGCACAATCAATAATTCAAACATTTGAGAAAAGAAAGGATGAGACAATTTTGCAAATAAATATTTAACTATATATATTTTTTTCATTAAAGCATACACACACACACACACACACACACACATACACACACACACACACACACACACACACACACACACACACACACACACACACACACACACACACACACACACACACACACACACACACACACACACACATTTTCCTTATACAAATTTGTTTTTTCATCAATTTGTCACATTAGTTTGCAAAACAAACAAGTCCCTCTGTTTCCCAAGAAAACAAACCAAATTCATTTACACACCAACATATTCCAGTTCATTTATTTTATGATCACATCCAACGTGAAGTAACACAAGATGCAGTTGCTGCAAACAAAATCCTTTAAATCAAGGCAGACTGCTGCCTGCAGCCAGACAAAAGCATGTAGTCACTTTGTGATTCATCCACCAGGCTCATGTAACCCTCCTATATATTATATATGCCTCTGGGCAGCTTGCTGATTCTGAGTGTTTCACTGACTGAGCCTGTTTACCTCTCTGTCTGTTTTTAGATACTTTGGGAGCACAAAGGGAAAATATCCAGGTGGGATGAGACTCAACAATACATGTGAGCAGGAAACACATGTTGGAAAGAAAAAATAACAAAAGACTAATGGATCAAGGTTATAGGACACATTGTGATGTTGAAATAAGGCAACAAAATTAGCACATCAATGAATCGATGTTCTCAGACATGGCTGACCACTGGTGTCTGAAAATATCTGCAGCGAGTGAAATAAAGCACACGGTTCTCTGTTGATATCTTCTAATATTCCATGATTTATGAAGGAAAGTCCTATAAAACAGTTATAAGGTAGCTTTTACTTCAATAAGCGAACACAAAATGCACATGCAGTCCGACTCTGTGTTCATGTGTTTTATGTAATTAACCTTAAAATATATGCAAAACTCACCTTTTGCATCCTTTTGTGTTGCCATGTCATTTCTACTGCCTCTATAAACACTTCAAACTTGAAAAAACGATCCATCCATTTTTTGTCAATGTTTGGTTTCAGGATTTATTAGCTTCAAACAAGCCATTTCAAAAAGTCCCCTTTTGTGATGTCACAATGGGGAAATTAGAATAGAACCACCTCTCATGTGAAAGAGAGAGCTGTTGCGTAAAGAGTAGTGGCTCTACTTAAAGCCCCTCCCATATGTCAGAGCTTCTTAGCTTATAGAAGCCCAAGAAGGGAATGGGTGGGCGTGGCCAGCTCCAGCTCATTTTCTTAAAGTGACAGAGCTCTGAAACAGCTCATTCTGGAGGGTCCTGAAAACTTCAACAACAAAACTGGTTTGTATCAACCATAGAACTATTATAACTTAAGAGAAAGGTCATAATTAGTCCTTTAAATAAATGAAGCAAAGACTAATCTACAAAAGATGCATTTAATACATTTCATTCCTTAATATAATTTATTTGAATTAAATATCCATGAATCCTTTATTACTTCCTTCAGTCTGCTGTAAAGTCATATCATTTCAGCTCATGTGAATATCTGTTATCACCTGCAAACAAACAGCGCCCTCATATTTCCTAATTCAATCACACGACCAATCACCGATAGGCAGAGAAAACAGAACGCAACAATATCCGATGAATCAAAAAGTGATAAAGTAGTCTGTGGGAATCCACATCCTTTTGCGATAAGCGAGTGAGCGAAATCTGACTACCGACATGGGAAAGCATAAGTGGTTGTGTGGGCTTTAACATGATGACGCTCAGAGCTCTTTCCCCTGGAGGATAATGGGCTGAAAAGTGGAGAGACTGAACACAAGGAAGGCACACAAGCAACAAGGCTTTTCTAGAGGCAAGCAGTGTTTCCCTCTTGTCCCTCGCCGCGCGCAGAATGAACATTTTTTTCAATTTGAGAGGGACAGTTGGAAGACAAATAGCAGAAGAAAGAGCAGTTGCAGGTAAGATTTAAGATCCATTATCACTTATTTAGCTGTGTTTATGCAGATGTTGTAGCCAGAAGTTGCCATGACTTTGCATGCTGAATACTGACATGAGGCTGGCTGGTAGAAATCATTTATAGAAATAAACTGGGAGTTTTTAGATTTTTTTAAAGCTTTGATCTGATTCAAACAAGTATTGATGGTTGCAGCTAAACAACTGAGTCTCTTCATTCACTTGAGGTGAAGTTGTACTTTCCATCACCACCACCAGATGACTCTGATCGATGAAGACATTGTGTGGATTTAGATGAAATAAAAATAATTATTTCACATAAAACCAGATGACGCTTGTTTCTAGCTGCAGAAAACCACTCTGCACCATGCAAGTGTAGGACAAAACCCTGAACATGTCTCATTTTACTCTTTTTCATTTCACTAAAAGCCATTTTTTTATGAGAAGATCGATTTTTGTCATTAAACGCATCAGTTTTATCAGCATCTTTTCGAATTCGTCCGGTAGATGGCGAGACGCAGAGGGTGACTTCAGGTTGAGAAATCTGCAGCTTCCACCCTGCTGTGTCTGCTCTGAAGACGCAAAGATGCTGATGCTGAAAGGGAGGCACGAAGCCCGGAGCACGGCGCGTCTGCGTGATGCTTTCAGATGCAAACATGACAGGGAGAGCCACGGAGGACGCCACCAGCAGCGGTGCCTTCTCAACCGGGAGCTGTTATGTAAGAGCAGAGGGAAGGGGATCCTCGTGAGCTAATTACAAAATATTCAAATCGAGATTTTATCCGACAGCTGAGGGCTAAAAATAGCGCCAGGTTAACGCGTCTAATCCTTCCGCCCGACTCCCCTCCCCTCCCCTCCCCTCCCATCCTCTCGTCGTTTAACTGTCACTCTTTAATGATGGGAGCGCTCTCGCAGGGATTCGTTGATGGAAAGCGTCCCGTGTTGCACAGCCGGTGGTGTGTGTCCACTTTATGGAGGCTGTCTAAACCGAACCGGTGTTTACGGAACCTCGGCCAGAAACGGGAACGCAGCCAGGTAAACAAAGTTAGGTGGCATGTTTAGAAAGTCTGCTTCAATCACAGTTGGTGTTGTGGATGTCTTCTAAATAATAATAATAATAATAATAATAATAATAATAATAATAATAATAATAATAATAATAATAATAATAATAATAATAAAGATGTATTGTGCTTTTTCATAACAATACAAACATTTTATTAATGTTTCAAATTCCTTTTTCCCCTCATTTTATATTTTAGATATATTTTTGGATTTTCTGTTGAGATTCATTTTTGCTATATGAAAAAAACATGTTGCTGCTTTCATTTCAGCAAATGCACAAATCTCAATATACATAGTTTTGGTATATTTGTCAAAAAGTTGCATGTGTAGGCTGTTTTGTGACACATTTTTGACAATAACTGCAGATTATTAGACATATCTATTACATTACTCTTTCATGTTCCTACATCTTTGCTCTGCTCCTGTTTTTGTTTGCCCCATGTGCTTTCAGCTTCCTGGCCTTATGTATGCACCGTACTGATTCATGGCCTTTCCATTTATCCCAAGGAACTGTAAATACCTGATTAAGTTTTTATATAATGTCTGATTGACTTGATAATTGTGATTCTGGAAGTAAAAATGTACTTATGGAAGCTAATATTACTGTGAAGTAGTGTAATAAGTACTGGTGTGTTCATAGACTCCCCAAAAATCTGATTGTTTTGGATTTCAGATTTGACGATCACAGATTAAGTTGTGTCAAAAACTTAAAAATATGTTATTATTTTATCTCTAATTATGAAGAAAAAAGAGCAACTCTTGCACATTTCAGCCATCTCATTCCTAGTACTTAATGTTTTCTGCTTATTTTATTGCCAACTCAATAATTTCTCGTTTCCTCTCTCCTCATCCTCTTGCCAGGGTCTGCTCTAATAATGGAGAGCATGCATCATGGTGCTATTAGCCCACTCAAAGCTGCCCACACTATATACTATGATGACCACCAGAAGACACACAAACACACATCACTGTATCAACCAGTTGCTTTTTTCATTTGTTGATGATTTTTTCATGAAATGAAACCATCATAATGGGATGCACAGATAAAAGATGCAGACACTGTGAGAAAAAGAAAAGAAATAGCTCAATTTGGATTTGTTCTAACAGAAAAATCACTCTGCATTTTCAGCATGATGGTATGCATGCATACAATGAACACGCAATGGTGTCAAGGTGCTACAAAATGTCTGTTTCTGAATTTTTTTGCAGCAGAAACATGAAATTACCTTAACATTACTATGATAAAGGGATTCCACCACAGCAGTAAAGACACACACACGCACACACACACACACACACACACAGATAAAAGCTGATCAACCCAGCAGGATTGCTGCTTTCCACATTATCACAATGGAGACCATAAACCATACAATTACATTAAAGTGTGTCAGTGTATCCTTCTCCGTTTAAACAGCAACAACTTGAGACAACTTGCTGAACTCTGGCTGGATTTAGGCTGCAGAGCAGGCATTTTATGTAACCATATTACATTCCTCCTAAAAGCTGAAGAGATAAATTCATAAGAAGTGTTTTTTTAATTCTCTCTTTATTTCTCCCCCTCCTCTGTCTCCAATCCCCCACAAGAGGCAATCATGAGTCCTCCACGCCGATCATCGAGTTGCCATAGTGACAGGTAATTTCCTCAAGCATCTCCCTGGATGTGACACACTGAGATTACGTTCAACACGCCAGTCAGGAGACATGTAAACATATTCTGTTTGGGCATTTCTTGATAAGTCGACATGTTTGTGAACATTTTGATGAAGGGACATAGATTTTGATGAATGCATGTTTTTGTATATAAACTTCAAACTTCAGCCCATTCAGGCTGCATGTATGAATCAAATTTGCTTTGTAAGAAAACAAATCATATTTGGCTTATTTACTATTGTTACTGTTGCTGAACTTTAACAGTTTTTGCAACAAGTAAACCTATTTAAAAAAACATCCTGGCTAAAATTACCCGTTGCACTAAAGTTAATTTTGACAAGAAACCATACTGAATTGCCTTTATATTTCCAAGATTATTAAACCTTCAAGCCTGTAAACTTTCATATTATTGCCTCATCGCCACCAAAGTTGCAATTAAAGATGTATAAATGAATAAAAACTTGTTGAAATGCCGCTTTTGCAAAGCTAACATGTTGATGAGCGGATGCTGCTCTCTTCCTCATCCTTCAGGCCCTCCTCGGAGACCCTGCAGAAAAACAATAGCAGCAACTCTGGTGTTATTCTGGACATTTCGTCTCTCAAGATGGCTGATGTAGATACCGAGGTGCCTCCTCTTCCACCTCGCTACCGCTTCAGGGACTTGCTGCTCGGGGACCAGACGTTTCAGAATGATGACAGGTAGCGAGAAAACCACTTATTATATGTACCATAATGTGATAGTTTCCCAAGGATATTCCTGGAGGGGCCGCTGCGTGTGTGTGTATATGTGCGTGTGTGTGTGTGTGTGTGTGTGTGTGTGTGTGTGTGTGTGTGTGTGTGTGTGTGTGTGTGTGTGTGTGTGTGTGTGTGTGTGTGTTCTACTCTCAGAGGGAATAATATATCGAGTGAGGACTACTCTTGAGTTTCTGCTTTTTTATTTATTTATGGCAAGGTTGCATTTTCCATAACGAGTAAGTTCTCCTCCTCTTTTTTTCCTGAAGCCTCTTAGAGATGCGGCAGCAGGACTTTAGCCTTTGGTTTTATGTAGTTAAATAAACAAGTGGAAAAATAAACAGAGCCCTGAGAGCTTTCTTAGTGAACACAGAGGCTTGGAACTTGTTCAGACCTTGAGGCGGCATTGCACTTGGACTTATTTGTTCAATAAAAAGACAGAAATTAACATTTGAATGATTTAGAGGTCATTGTTTAATTATTTTCTTGAGTAAAAGCTTTTCCTGCAGGGAAATACTTTAAAACATTAGCCAAATTGTGTTTGTACAACCTGCCTCTGGAATCAGTGGTGATGGTTTATTTTTATTTTTTATATTTTTGACTATCTGGTATAAAATATCCCCTGTTGGCTATTAACTGGTGCCATAGTCACTGGAGTGCTTGAGACTTTGAGAGTTTGCTAACACCAAGTCTCTTCAGTTGTTGCTGCGGTTGGGGAGGCAGAGCAACAGATGCTGTTTGCTGCCCGTGAGGGGGGAATTAGCCTCACACTGCTGAGTACTTTGGAGCTCTCCGTGGTGCTGAAATGAAGCCATCTCACTAAAGCATCAACAGTCACGTCTGTAACGGCTTACAGGGAGAAAATAAAGAGCTTCTTCACAGTCTTACAGTTGTTTTCTAACTCCTAAACCTACAATACTTCATAAGAAATACTGTAATAGTAATCTGCAGTAATTATGAAAGTATGCATCCTTAAAGGGCCGATGTTTGGAAGAGTTTTGTTGATGAACAACAGCTGAAAGACTTTGATGATTCTTGTTTGATATCTTTAAGAAGTTTAAACAGCAAGTTCACTGAGAAACCGTGTATTACTTGATTGTTTTTTTAAATATGATGATGAAAAAAGTCTTCTACCCCTATTTCCTGCATTTGCAGCTGAAAGAAAATAGATGAGGAAACGCTCGGGGAGAAAAAGCCACTCAGATCTACGTCACATTGAAAATTTGCATTTAATGACTCAGTTAGCTTGGCTCGTGACCGGGAAGGCTGTTGTTGATTTAGCACCCAGGAGAGAGCAGAGCACCTAGAAGCTAACTGTTAGCATTAGCAGCTCGGTAGAACTCCCTCAGGATTGTGTTTTTTGTGGAGATAAAACAACATTGCATTGCGAATGGAGGCAGCGGAAGAGTCACACTACTTTTAGCCAATCAGAGGCGAGATGTCCGAATACCATGAATACTAATGATTAAGACTCTAAATCCTGCCGTTTTCTGCCCTCCACTCCTCCAGCTAACTTCTACTTCCTGAAACAGAGAACGACTCTGAAGATATTTGTTTAGACTACAGACCACAGCAAATGTGTTGAAATACCGAGTGAATGAGAGCTTTAATATGAGCGCTTTTGCACACAGGATGTTGTTTGTTGGTGTGTTTGTTTACTTAAGGGGGTTGAATGTTTCTCTTGGTGATTTGTGTAGGTGTGACTGATTTATTTGTAGTTGCATCTCACAGAAAGCAGATTTTGCATGTGTGCTCAGTGCCGCCATTTGTTGTTTGTTTGTTTGTTTTCTTCAGCCGCCACGCTACAATGAAAAGATTGCTTTTGAAAGCATAAATGAAAAAGCAAAAGTCACTCAAAATTCTTTAATCCCAGTAAACTATTCAGCTCTGCTTAGTTGCCAGCATCGTTTGTGTCATGTTGTCTTTGTCTCTGAGGCTTCAAGCAGTAAACTTCCTGTGTGATTTAAGCGAGTGCAAACCCTTTTGTCTGCACGTAATGTTTAGAGGAGTATGTTATTTGACCACTCCTCCTTCCCCACGGGGCTCTTGTACTTCTAATACAATCATGTCTCTGATCTCTGGTGTATTGTTTCCTTTAGTGCATGTCAGTTTTCTCAGTCATGTTGGCAGAAAAGTCAAAAAGGTCGGAGCCAAGAGCAGAGAAAGCAACAGTTTATTTGGGGAAAGAAAAAAACAGTTTTCTTAGATTTGTAATTAAGATCTTTGAGAGACTTCAGTTTCTATGAATGTTTTATGCTATCGGTTTATTTCTTTGCTGACTGTCTTTTTAGTTGCAGTGGGTAATTAGAGCTTGTTGCTTAGTTACCAACAGTTGTACGCCCGAGTGTATGCGCTGGGATCAACATATGCATGTAAGCATATGCTTTATGCAGCCACAGAGCTTTGCAATTCCCAGACACCGCCAAGAATTACACAAGAGACTTTAGTTTCCTCAATTCAATTAACTACTGTAAACTTCAGAGGTTCACGTGTCGGCGCGCAGCGTCTGACAGCCCACAGGAATGCCTGGTGTCGGAGCGCTGGAGGGACATTTTCAAAAATCACTGGACTTGGCAGACAATAATTATCTTCCTGCTCGTGGCAATTTAGCTAATTTTCATTTGAGATGATGCCTTGTTGAGCGTATAGCATGAAAGGAAATGAACTTCACAGCAGAATCAGCAGTCCTCTGCTCTAATGGTCTTTTTTGCATCTGCTTCTTTGTGTTTGTCACGCTGAGCGTTGAATATAAAGGGTAATGGGCTGCAGGTCTTCAGGGGCAGTGATAGCTCACTAAGTGCGTTAGCATCACAGATGGGGAACACAAAGACATCAGGTCATCGAAAACAAACAAAACGGAAAACAATATTGAATCACTTCTCTATTCTATTTCAATGTAACAGGCTGGTTCCAATGTGATATTCCCTCAGAGCTGACCGTATCAAAGTCCTGAGCAGCTACACCAGTTAGTTAAAGCCATATTATGCAAAGTTTTCATATTTTAAATCATGTTCTTGAGCCAGTTTGTGCTAAAATGACCCTTTACAGGGTTAATGAAATGTCACTCAGACCCCCACTGCCCTCTGTGGCCAGAATACCACACTTGCAACTTCAGAGTGGCGGTCCGGTCCCTGATGGACTTAGTAAAGTGGAGCTGACATGCCTGGTGCTGCAGTCTGCTTCCAGCATGTTTCCTGCATGTTTTAGATCATGAACACAGCTGATGTGTTTGATTTAGTGATGAACCGCTCCTGTAGACACTAATGAAGGCTGAGGAGACATTTCAGCAGCTAGATTAAGGTGTTAAAAAGACGAACGCACAACGAGGAGATAAGTTTCACTTTTGCGTTCGCTATCGAACACTAGGGGGTGCTAAAAACAAGCCAAAACTGCCAAGTGTTCCTTTAAAACTTGTAAAATATTTTCTGTATGTGAATTAGAGAATGCATCTGAAATAGCAATTTGAGTTCAAAATACATGAGTGACTCTCTGACTACACCGTGTTGTGAGTTTCATGGCTGTGTGATCAGCACCAGAAGAGTCTAGATGACAAGCAAAGACGAGTCATGCACAGTAAGTTGATAAGTAGATAAATACATTTCACTGTAATATCGAGTTGTTGGTAATTGTAAAAAGCCTTGAGTAAGGCCCTGGCTGTTACCACAGGGAAATCCTTTCCCAAGCAGAGGTGGTGTTTGCTCAGAACTGTGGCGGTTGCATGCCTACTGATCTAATTGCAAAAGGCCTTTAGTGGCAGGGATCCAAAGTGTAAGAGCAGTATTCACTTTATACATTAAGGGCTTTGAGTAGTACCTCTGTGGTTAAAACATCCTCTTGGACAGTTGGGTCTACTTTATTGCCAAGTTTGTATCAACTTCTACTTATTTCCCATAAGATGGACGTCTGCATCCTTTTGGTTTCTGCTGCATGAAAGGAGGTTTGTTCTCTGGGGCTTTGCCTGTGAGGATTGACTGTGTTGCTCAGGGATGTTTGGAATACCTCATTTGAGCCCATTAAAGTCTGTAATTAGTGTTTTTTTACAGCCATCTAAGCTGACTCTGCTTCTTGTTTTGACCATGACAAAGTAAATAAGCACAGCTCTCTTTATTTATCTTTGCATCTCATTTTCATTCAGGAAAAGACACAAGCAAAGAGGAAGCAAATTTACAAAACATCCATCCATTTTCCATACCTGCTTATCCACGCAGGGTCGCAGGAGGCTGGTGTCTATCTCCAGCAGTCTTGCAGGTGGGGTACACCCTGGACAGGTTGTCAGTCCATCAGGGCAAAACAGAGACACACAACCATGCACACAAACACTCACCTAAGGATAATTTAGAGAGCCCAATCAACATGACAGACATATTTTTGGACTGTGGGAGGAAGCTGGAGTACCTGCACAGGGAGAACATGCATTATTATTTACTCTTCTACTAACATTATATGATTTAGCAAATCAAGCTGTTGAATTATTTGTCCCACTTAAACCTGCTTCACTGTGGATGTTTTGTTCAACTCTACCAGGAAGCCACAGAGGAACAGATTGTTTTGTTTCTCTTTGCTGTGATGTAAGAAAATGATGTGTGAAGCAGTGGCCGTCCCTGAGAATGAGTTTGTGGTGTTCTCGTTCATCTTTGAACAATGTTTGTTGATGTTTGACACTTTTGCAGCTTTAGGACCTTCTGTGCTGTCAGGGTCCTTGTTCTTCTGTTTTTGCTTCTGTTATGTGAGAATGTGTGCGTGTGTGTGTGTGTGTGTGTGTGTGTGTGTGTGTGTGTGTGTGTGTGTGTGTGTGTGTGTGTGTGTGTGTGTGTGTGTGTGTGTGTAGGTGGGGTTGGGGTTGAAATCTCCCTCTAGACAGTCATTATTTCCAGGATTGGGTGTCAGAGAGCCTTAATGACATCTTGGCTGTGTGGGTGAGGAGGAATAATCACGATGAAGTCAAGAGTCTGCCAAACATTGGTGTGTGTTTATGCGCGTGTGTGTGTGCATGTATGCGTGCGTGCGCGTGCATGCATGTGTGTGTATGTATGTATTTGTGCGTGCGTGTGTGTGCATGTGTGCGTGCGTGTGTGTGCGTGCCATGCGTGCATGCATGTGTGTGTGTCAGAAAAACTGTCTGCACAGCTGTGGGCAGAAGGCTGTGTACACCTGTGTGTGTGTGTGTGTGTGTGTGTGTGTGCGTGCGTGCGTGCGTGCGTGCGTGCGTGCGTGCGTGTGTGTGTGTGTGAGTGTGCGTGTGTGTGTTTCAGTCAGAGGAGGGAGGCCAGTCTCTTTCAAAGCGTGATATACATGTGAGTCACCAAAAACACGCCTACATCACTGGAAGCAGACCTGGAGGAAAATTTCCTCCGGTCCTTCCTCTGGATTTCTAATCATGTCGGGTTTTCTCTTCTTATCAAGGCAGGATGCAGACATAATGATAACAAAGTGAGCCGTGTTAAATTGTGACCTAATCAAGTCCCGATAAGTTCTCGAGTGTCAAATATTGACACTTAGAATGGTGATGAGACACTGATGCTACGATGCTGACAGCAACAGCTCTTCTTGGACACAATCTGTCTTTCACAGTTAAAATGTCAGATCTTCAGTCGATGCTGAATCATTTAACTGATCCTGATAAAAATTCACTAACCTGAATGTTTCTGGAGCCTCTTGATGTTATTAATACAGATAAAAACTGCATTATTTACTTAAACAGGGGGCTGCATCTGGCCGGACAGATCGTGTAAACCCAAGTCAGAGCTGAATGAAGGTCTCCTGAGACCAAAGTCGTGTCCTCGCGGCAGCAGCTGTTTTGTTTGCACTGATTTTGTCGCAGACGTGACTGCAGGGATTTGACGCCTGCATCACTTCCATCTCGGTGTGTTCATGAGGCTGATAAGACCAAGACAAAGGCAGAGATGAGGAGCAGAACAAACACAAAGACCCAGAGGAAGAGTAGATGGCAGATAGGAGGAGAGGAGACAGAGGACTGATGGTCCTGATGACAGAGTATGTTATGTCCCAGAGGCTTTTATCACTCAGGATTTCACATGAGGGAAATGTTTATAAATGTTTGAGCAGGACCAGTAAAAGTTTGGACTCATTTATGTTTAATGTGTTGGTTTTGGTCTGGAAATCCTGCTTCTGCATCAGACGGTAACGGCATTTGTTGCAGCATGAGGCAAACCCACATTTCATTTACCTCATTCCTCATGATGGCATAACTGAGTTCTTATTTAGCCTTGTTGAATTATTCTTTAAACATTAATAAATAGAGCAAAAGTGCACCTTCTGTGATGTAAAACTGTAAAATCAGTGTAGCCGAGGCTATTTGGACTTTGACTGTAAATAATCCTAAAAGGTGGCTGAGAAGTGCGAAACATAATTACATAAAAAAATAAAAAACATTAACAAATTAAAAAACTAAATTACATTTTTAAAACAAATTCATTGTTTAGGAAGCACTTTATAAAATATCAAACACTCGTATAAGTGCCAAGACAAACAGGTAAGTGACAAACAAAAATATAAATCCCAGAACAAAAAACAAAGGACATCAATGGAATGGGAATGTAATTTGTTTTTTTTCATTTGTTATTTTTTTACGTGCACCTCTCAGCCACCGTACAAAAACAATCTAATCAATGAATAAATAAATAATAATTGAATTGCTTTATCTCATTTCATTTTAGATGCATGGTCTTCTGAAGCATTTACATTTAAACACTAAACCCACATTTTGTTGACGTGTTTTGAAAAATTCTGTTCATTTAAAGATAGCAGAACGAGGGCAAGACACAGTGGCAGCATGTGACACACATTAAAACTACGGCTGCATTATAGCCCTAAGCTGGAGCTTGATTAGCAGTGGCCTGTTTGAGTTTGGGTTGGTTTGGGTCAGGGTTACGGTCTTTGATTTAGCTGCTTCTTACGTTTAGATTTTCAAGTATTCAGTCTAATTCCAACAGAGGTGCGGTGTGTCGACAGGCAGGGCAAGCAGCTGCTTGGGAAGTCAGAACCGCAGCAGTAGTGAGAGTGAAAATCTGTCATCCGACAGCTCTGGCGGGGACCTCCCTCTCCCTCCCCACTGCTCAGCCAGACATTAGCTGCACAACTTCCTCGTCTGTTGTCTAAATTGTCAAAAGAAAATAAATGTATTATCAAATTTGGATCAAATTGGGATTTCTGAACTTGATCTGACATAAGGTGCATAAAAGTGGCTGCTGTTGCACCTTTCTGCAGCTCAGGAGGTCCAGCAATCGGAGGGTTGTCCTGGCAGAGAATGCTGCTGTTGCGTCTTTGGGCAAGACACTTAACCCTCCTTGCTAGCTGGTGGTAGTCGAAGGGACCGGTGGTGCCTGTGCCCGGCATGCCTCGCCTCCATCAGTGCACCCCAGGGCAGCTGTGGCCACAATGTAGCTCATCATCACCAGGAAGTGAATGTGTTTGCATGGGTGAATGACTGTATTGTAAAGCGCCTTGGTGAGGTCTAGGACTCTAGAAGTCACTTTATCAAATACAGACCATTTACCAAACAGCTTTTGCAGCTGAGACCATAGGTGGTGTTAGTCACCACCATCAGCAGGGCTAGGAGTGGGTGGACAGCACTTAAAGTCCTGCAGACTTGTTCTCAGCAGCAGATCGCTGGACCTTAAACTAAAACAAGGATTATTGTTGTTTCAGCAAAAGAGCTCAGACCCCCTCCCACACGTTCATCTTATTTATTTATTTGTTGATTACGTTTGGTGAGGAATCGTCAAAGGATTTGTGCAGAGGCATTACATTCCTGCCAAGCTTGACTTGTGGAAGTCAGCAGTTTCGGTTTATTTCTTCATAATGCATTTCTCCCAACGGGCTTCCACTGGCCTTGATGTGAAATGATCAGAACATTTACGGTGGCTGAGGGCATCGTCTCAGAGGAATAGCACCGATGGGAGGGATAATTATAGGTAGAACACAAAGAGGGACGCTCTGAGGAAAAAAAAGATTCTGTTTCCTGCTCAGAATTTGTTTTTCTTCTGGGCAATTACCTCTGATGCATTTAACGTTCAACTCCTGCACTTTTCTAACATGATGAGCATCAGCAGAGCTGGCTCATCATGGCTTAGTCAACAGCTGTGAGGAGGGATGGAGTTGTCAGCACAGAAATATAGTTTCATGATTGGGAGGTTGTAATTTGTTGGATCAGAATACAGAAGCAGTGTCTTAAATTACTGTTTACCCTGTTTTGGAAGCTTTTTTCATCATTTCGATTACAATGACTTCAAGTGCCAATCAATCACGTTTTATTTATTTTTCTGTAAAACTGCTTTAGCGGTCTTGTCTGTTTTTCCTCCTCTTTGTCCAAAGCAATCAGGAAAATGTGTCATAATCAGTATAGCTGCTGCGGTTCAGTGCTCACAGATTTGTCACATTATTTCAGCAATAAAAAAAACTCAGCAGCAGCCTTTTATAACTATGACTCAGCTGACTGCCAGTCATCGCATGTTTTTCACCCTCTAGACACTGTTAGATGTTTTAATCTAATTATGTTTCAGAATTTGGTCTTCTTTCTAAAAATATAAACCTAATTTATAAATAATTCCAAATGTAGATTAAAGTAACACTTTTTTAAACTTTAGATGGCGCTTTAACATTGATCTCAGTGGCTGTTGGGTTAGAAACTTGACCAGTTTCATATTTGACACCACTCTGCAGCCCTCTGCTGGTCATAAACTGCACTGCATAGTTTTGTGGAGCGGGTAGGTGTTCTAGGGGGCGCTCTTATACCTGCATTACGGCTGTTAGCTGTAATGCTAGATGTTAGCATTTTCAGCTCACCGATCGTCAATAAAAACCTGTAAATAAAGCTTTTTACATGAGAGGTATCAGTCTGGGGAAAAGCATGGTTTAATGTCAGTTTATTCCAGATGGAGTGTGTTGGAATTTTTTTTAAAATATTTATTCAGCTGTTTGGCTTTAGCAGACTCGTTTAGCAGAAATGAACATTCCGACATTTATCTTTATACTTCAGGTGACACCAGATTTTAGCCAAAAGTTCAACTTTTGTGCACAAATCAGACGGAAAAACAGAACCATGTGCAGCTTGATTATGCATGTGTGTAAGCCTGCTGGTATCACTGCCTTGACTTCCTCCTCCTCTCTGGAAATGCCGTGCCGAAGCAGACAGCTCGCCCACAGCAGCACCAGCTCACTGCTCTAATATATTTTGACAGAGGAAGCAATACCACAGCTCTTGACGCCGTTCTGCAGCTCAGAGCGAGAGCTGAGGCGTGCCCAATGCTAGTGGAGATCTAAAGGGATCGCCACTTACTTGACTCCGTTTGTCACTCACTTAAAGGATGCAGCTTCTTCTATCCAGCATGTTCTGTTTTTAGAGCGTATGACGACTTTGTGATCATTTATTTTCTACGCCTGGTTCTCATTTAGCCAGCGATGGTTCATTTAATGTTTGTGTGCTGGCACAGCATGGTGTCTGTCTTCCACAGTGCTCTTGTGTCTTTTCAGTTGTTTTTTTCATCGCAGCAGATGAAAAATACCATTTTTGCAGAATTCGCCCAAGTTATTCTGCTGAGCATTTCAGAGTTGATTGCTTCGCCCGCTTTACCCACTTGGCTAATATGCTTCACTGCTCTCTTTGTTTGTTTTGTTCCAGCATTTTGCAGCTCTATCAAAATTCCCCTGACCCTGATTTAATGTGTTTTCTTGGACATTTTCAGCGTGAATCTGAATGCACTCGGCTTACTCGATTCGCTCTATTAACTCCTCAGATTTTCCTCAATATTAGACAGCAAGAATTTTGCATGGTTGGGTTGGATATTACATCACTTTTTGATGTGTCTGAAGTTGCTAAAAGAACCTGCTAATGGACTCTGTGTGGATATAATCAAAACAAGGCCCACACTGCCATCTGTCATCAGTGGTTTAATGCAGGAAGCAAGTGTTGGCTCTCTGTCTGATGCTGTTAGAAGATCAGCATCACACCATCTGTAATTCACCGTTTCACCACAGAGTGTCTCTATGCCCAAATCTGTTTCTCTGCACCAGTTTCTGATTCTGCTCAGCTTCAAATCCCTTATCTCCATCTAGATATTCTTCATTACTTTTTTCTGTTTTTGTGTGTGATCGTTCTAGCTCAAGAAATTCTAAGAGTCTAACTTCATGGGTTGGAAACGTTGCCAGACTTTTACATAAACCAGCATCTAAAATTACCGGCATCTTTAGGTTACTTCCTGCATGTTTGTACGACAAAGGAACTTGTTTAAAAAAAACAAACACAAACTTTGCAGTAATGGGATCATAAATATAAGAAGTCATCTTGGAAATAGTTTCTTAAACAGATTTGACAGTCACATGAACCCCTGCAGACACTGGGTTGCTAGAGAAACGTGTGTCCTTTTGACAAAATATTGAGAAGCAAACTATGAATAATGTTAAGACTGATGCAAACGTCTTAAATCAATTCAGTAAATATGTTTTTTATTTGTACTTGTCAGTAAAATCAAACTTTCTTGCAAAAGCTTAAATTGCAGAAAGTAAAGTATAAAAGCAAAAGCTGTTCATAGCATTTTAGTGAGCCTCTTCTGTACATTTTTGCAGAATTTCTTATTTACTGTCGAGCATTCCAGAGAAAATTTCACATCCTTAATCTGTGCATCTTCCTGTAACCAGAGGTGGAAAGAGTACTAAAATATTCTACTCAAGTAAAACTATAATTACTTTAATGAATTTGTACTCAAGTACAGGTAAAATTACCTGTCTCAAAATCTACTCAAGTAAAAGTAAAAAGTAGCTCATTTCAAATGTACTCCGAGTAAAAATTACTTAGTTACTTTATTGACTGTATGAGGACGGCCTCTTCTGAATAATTAAAAAAAGACAATAGGGTATATAAATCTCGAAGCTGTTTTTAATGAAAAGAACAAATATGCACATTAAAGTACAAAGGCAGTTAAACTGCAAACCAGCAAATCAAATTAAGTTATGGTCACAGTCATAAGTCCTGACAGACATCACTTCATTCCCTTTCACGAGCTCTGATCTTCTTAGATGATCCATCCAGTCATCCAAGTGGAGTCCGTCAGTGTTTCTTATTTTTTCCTTCATCCCTCATAACACAAATTCTCCCGTAAATGCGATGCACTGCATGACTCACCTTTAGCGTCTGCAGCTCTTCCGTGGTTTAATCCAGTATAGACATAAACACATAGACACCATTATGGTGCGTTCACACCGGCCTTGACGTATGCGTCAAACAACGCATACTTCATGC